>JAODAL010058112.1:0-22280 GCA_025379985.1 Phyllomedusa bahiana
ATAGGGGTTTCTCTATTTGATTTAAAAGGGTTGTTCTCACTACAAGGATTGCTTTTTTATGTTGAAGATCTTGCAAAAACAAGTCACTTTGCAATATATATCCATTAACAGTGTCCTACCTATTCCTAGATATCTCCTCTTGTATGGGCTGCATCAGCTCCTCAGGTTACTATAGTTACAGACCTGTTTGATCTCTCCTGATAGGATGTCAGTTCTAGTTGCTATAGCTACAGACCTGGTGTCCTCAGCAGGCCAATAGAAGCCAGTAAACACGTCCCTGAATTCAAAAGTGAAACCCAGAAACAGCATTGAGGTAAGATGAACTTTAAATTATTGCTATCAATTATCTTTTCAGTGATGTTCTATTTTTTTGAGATGCACTAGTGTATATATATATATATAATCATAAGATAATATATATATATATATATATAATACACACAGACAGACATATAGATAGATAGATACATCATATACAGGTTCACCGCTCACCCTCATCTGTCAGTAATATACAATAGGATACATAGACTCCAATCTGCTCCTAGACTAGTTTACTCTGCAGTTGGGGACATGGAAAGTGTAAACCAGAGGGTATGGCTCTCGCCCATCAGGAGCAGGACGTAGCTGCTTAATACGCTGATACAATGTTGCAACAAGAGGAAAATGACATGAACCCACTGAAGAGTCTTTGGGAACTGAATCCTCCATAACTGAATAGGTTGCATGGTTGTTTCCTATCTATTCGGCCAGGATCACACAATTTCTCCTACAGGAAACCGCCAAGTGTGAACACAATTGAAAACCTTCTGCCACAAAGCAACAACCGCCCGGAGCCGCCTGCTGCGATCACCGTGGACGGGACAGATCGGAGCGGAGGATTCTATTAACTGACGGTTGCAACTAAGTTACTGACACCTAATTAGCATATATGTAAATAAGCCTGAGACTAACTGGCCTCTAGTATCAACCCTTAGCTGCGCTCACTACTACGTAACCAGCACGTTATGCCCCTTCCAGGTAAAGTTGCCCCCCTGTCAGTCCGTATACACCTGCCCCTATCCCCCGAACAGTTGCCCCAAAGGTGTCTATCTACCGCCCCTTCTGTCAATATTTGCCCCTCCCCCAGGACGCGTTGCCCCACCTTGGTGCACCGCCACATTGCACCCGTGGCCGTCACAATAGACCAGAGGGTTCTCGGCCCAGCCCCTCTCATCCGAGCACACGCAACAACCTCCAACCATCTCCTTCATCCTTCCATGGAGCCGCCGCCACTGCTCTCCCCGGGGCCGGGCGGCCGACCTGCCGGGGCCAGTGCGCATGCGCAACCTGCTCCGCTCACCCCGGGCGACGACCATGATTCTGGGGACAGGGCGCATGCGTAGAAAACTCAGGTCTTGTTCTGGCGCGCATGCGTATAGGAGGATGCACGGTCCGTACAAGAGGTTGTGAGGCGTTAGAGCGCATGCGTTACGTGCCTATAGCTGGTGGTCACGCGTTGCTTTGCACAGGTGCTCTGCTGGTTAGTTAGGTGGGCTTTTGTATTAGTTAACACTTCAGAAGGAAATACGGGGCCTTCTTTACTGGGACTGTCTAAATAATAAGCACTCAGCTGTTATTTTTCCTACGCTTTAATTGGTTGATATGGGCAACAGACAGTCTTAGTATTTCAACGGCTTAAAAAGGGAAGTATTCAGTGTAATTTAAGCGCCAAAACCATTACGGGCCGAAAAAGGGGGCCCATTCTTAAGGAATCCACGTTCTCATAGAAATGGATTAGTCTCTCTCCCCTGCCCCGGGGCTTCGCATAATTGAATTTTTCCCTTCATGGCATACGGCCTCTAGCAGTGTTGTTATGGGCCCGGCGAAGTGCCGGGCCCCCCGCTCACTCCCCGCTTCCCCCCCGCCCCTCGTTTCCACAGGCGTAATTGTGGGGCGAAATACGCCCGCGTTTAAGGGCCCTGTGAACATGGCCTTACTATTAGACACTTCATAAATGAGGCTCACTGAATACGTCATATTTGTTCATGAGAAATCTCCCAAAACCTGAACCTATGGAAATCCATCGAAAGTTGGAGTAGTTGTCAATAGCAACCGACCACATAACTGCTATTATTCCCTAAAGTGCCTTCTATCATTTGTAAACCAGATTGGGTTAGCTCCAAAACAAAAGGATCTTTCTGACTTTTAGGTGTGTGCCCACCTCAGTGGGCCCTAAAGTGGCAACTACAGGTGTCCCCCTGACTACCTGCCACAAAGATGCCCCCCATAGTATGGCAAACATATATGTCCCATAGAGGCCAGTCTGCAATATACCTCACGTATGGTGGTCACATCCTACTGACTACATGCCAAAAAGATGCCCCCCATAGTATGGCCACCATAAATGTCCCATAGAGGACAGCCTGCAATATACCTTATGTATGGTGGTCACGTCCCACTGACTGCCACATAGATGCCTCCCCATAGTATGACCACCATATATGTCCCATAGAGGGCAGCCTGCAATATACCTCACGTATGGTGGTCACGTCCCACTGACTGCCACATAGGTGCCTCCATTATTGTGCCCACTATAGACATTATAATCACAGAAAAAAGTATTGGTTTTCTCATAATTTAATAGTATTAATCATAACATTTTCTTCAGCAATATGGCACAAATAAATCTTATTTGTAGTAACTTACCACAGAAGTCCACTCAATTTAATTATTTCTCTTGTGATCCAGAAATATATTTTTTTCATGGAAGCTTTTCAAATGCATATGGTGGGGTAATCAAAAAGGTCTCTCACCCTAAGTTACTACTTAGGCCATGTTCACACGGCTTAAAATGGGCCGTAATTACGCGCCGGAGTGCGCAAATTACGGGCTGAAAACGGCCCAGTCATTACGGTAATCCACAGTTCTCATAGAGAACTATGGATTACGTCTCCTCTCCCTGCTCGGCGAATCCGCCGGGCGGGGAGATAATTGACGTGAAGTACCAGCGGCGTATACGCGCCGCTGGTACTGCAAGTCTATGGGTGCCGGCCCCCCGCTCACTCCCCCGCTCCCACCCCGGCCACACGGCTTAACTGCGGGACGTAATTACGCCCCGCAGTTAAGCCGTGTGAACATAGCCTTAGAGTTATCCCTTAGCGGGGTAGCCACCCCAGAAAGGGCGACCCTGCAACCTGACCCTAAATCACCCTAATACACCCCATTGACACAATCCAAAACATGTTTCAACTATAATAAACAGACTCATCAGTGGGAAAAAATCAGACTATAACTTACTTTTCAGCTAAAAAATCTTCTTTTAGGGAAGGCATATGGCCAGACTCCTCCAGGTGGTATTCTCCCTCTTAGAGTATGTTCACACTGCGGGGTGTAATTTGGTACGTAATTGCGCTACAATATGCTCGAAATAGGGACCACAAATACGGTAATTCATAGCTCTCAATACTTGCTGTTTTCCCTGGCACACAATACGCGCCGGGAAAAAGAAGCGCCAGCATATTCCGCAGCACTTTACAATTTGGAGGGTGTAGATACAGACAAAAGACATATATTGCACAATGAAAAGCTACTTACAGATGAGACACAAGGTGAGAGGGCCCTGCTCACAAGAGCTTACAATCTATTAGGTTGTATGGGTGAGACAAAGGGTAAGAAGTGCTAGATTTACAATGATCCAGCCATGTGACATAAATATGGGGTTGTTTTATGTAGAATTCGGATGAACCTGCCACCCACACAGTACATCTATATACAGTTAAGTGCCGAAAAGTGTGCTTGGGCGTGGGGGGGAGGTATTAGCCATTAGGGATTTTGGTAGGCCAAAGTGAGAAGATGTATTCTCAGTGCCCTTTTAAAGCTATGAGAGTTCTGAGTGTGCCTAATCGCCCGCGGTAGCGTGTTCCAGAGAACTGGTGCTGCACGTGTGAAGTCTTGGAGACGGGCATGGGAGATTCGGATGATTGAGGAATGTAATTGATATCATCAGCAGAGCGGAGAGAGCGGGTACAGCAGTAGACAGAGATGAGGGAGGAGATGTAGGGGGTGCAGCGCTGTGGAGAGCTTTATGGGTGAGAGTGATGAGTTTATGGTGTATTCTATACTGGATAGGCAACCAGTGCAGTGAATGACACAGGGTAGAGGCATGAGTATAGCAGCTGGAAAGAAAGATAAGCCTGGCTGCTGCATTCAGGACAGATTGGAGAGGGGAGAGTTTGCACAGAGGGAGACCAATAAGCAAGGAGTTACAGTAGTCAAGATGAGAATGAATAAGAGCCACAATGAGAGTTTGAGTTGTTTCCACAACTGAATGTGAGTGGGAGCGCTTCAGAAGTACACACTGGCCAGCACGTACTTCTGAAGCAACAGACATATTGCAGGCATATAGCGGTACACATGGTACGAGCCGCTACAAGCCTGCAATACGCTGTGTGAGCATACACTTAGGGGATGTTCACACAACGTTTTTGGATATGTTTTCGATCCAAAAAATGGATTCAAAAGCGCTGCATAAAATGCGTCAAAAAGGCATCCAACACACAGGTGCTTGTTTGGATGCATTTTTGCTGTAGCAGAAACGCACCCTATAGTTTTAAATAGGGCGTCTGATGCGTCAAACGGATCAAGATTTATAATGTCAATTCTTTGAACGGAACCGAAAGATGCAAGTAAAACACACATCAGCGATCACTCATCCTGAATGCCGCTGCGTATTTTACATTGAAGGCAATGTAAATCACACTGCACATTGTTAGATAATTGTTTGGGTCCATTTAGGGTCCGAAACACGCTTCTAAAAACGTATCCAAAAACACCGTATGAACATACCCTTACTCTCCCTCAGACTCTACCTGGAGGAGTCCGGCCGTATGCCTCCTCCAAAAGAAGATTTTTTTTGCTGAAATGTATGTGTTGTAGGCCTATTTTTTTCCCATTATAGACAAAGCGCATTTGGGATTTTGTCAGTAGGGTGTATAATGGTGATTTAGGGGCCGTTCACACGGCTTATTTAGCTGCGGATTGGAGCCGTCCTTGCCGCCGGA
Source organism: Phyllomedusa bahiana (assembly GCA_025379985.1). Classification (NCBI taxonomy): domain Eukaryota; kingdom Metazoa; phylum Chordata; class Amphibia; order Anura; family Hylidae; genus Phyllomedusa; species Phyllomedusa bahiana. Next base: position 5,040 of record JAODAL010058112.1, read on the forward strand.
TTTGCGCTGCAGTACGGCTCCAATCCGTCGCAGTAATTACGGTAATCCACAGTTCTCATAGAGAACTATGGATTCCGTCTCTCCTCCCCGCTCGGCGAATCCGCCGGGCAGGGAGAAAGTCACCTGCACATTATCCAGGCACAATACGCGCTGTGGATAATGCAAGTCTATGGGGCCAGCGGGCAGCGCCCCCGCCCCGCCCCTTATTCAAGCCGGAATTGCGTGCGCAATCCAGCTCGCAATTACGGCTTGAATAGGCCGTGTGAACACGGGCTTAGGGTCAGGTTTTGCGGTCGCCCTGCTAAGGGATAGCTCTAAGTAGTAATTTTGGGTGAGAGACGTTTTTGAATACAGGCTATACCCTACCATATGGATTTGAAGAGCTTCCATGAAACAATATATTCCTGGATCACCAGAGAAAATAATGAATTGAGTGGACTTCTGTGGTGAGTAAATTACTCCAAATAAGATTTTTTGTGCCATATTGCTGAGGAAAATTTTATGATTAAAGGGCCGTTCACACGGCTCATTTTGGGCATGGATTGCAGCCGTATTGCGCGCCTTACTGCGCTGAAATACGTCTGGAATCCGTCCCAGCCATTACGGTAATCCACATAGAGAACTGTGGATTCCGTCTCTCTTTGACCCGCTCGGCGAATCCGCCGGGCGGGGAGAAATTGACATGTTCATTATCCCGGTGGAATACGCGCCGTGGATAATGAAAGTCTATGGGGTCGGTGGCCAGCGCCCCTACCCCGCCCCGCCCCGTATTGTGGGCGGAATCCGTCTCGCAATTACGGCTTGAATAAGCCGTGTGAACCGGCACTAATACTATTAAAAGTTTTATGAGAAAAATATGTTTTTCTGTGATTATGATGCTGAGATTTTTTCTTATCTATTGATTATGGCTGCCACTATATAAATTCCCTAGAGCCCGAGCTGTGCTAATCTTCACAACACCTCACGTATAGTAATCACATCCCACTTGATACCTGCCACATAGATGCCTCCATATTGTGCCTACTAAACACATCCCGAGAGCCCAGCCTGTGCTAATCTTCATAATGCCAACATATGGTGCTCACGTCCCAATGAATCCCTGCCACATAAATGCCTTTATATTGTTATGAAGACATTTATTGTTATATGATATGACTTAGGGCTTTGTGCCTGAAATGCGTCAGCGGTTCATCATCTGTCCCCATATGAAAGGTTTTTAATTAATCTGGAAATAAAGGAAGATTCTGTCTTTCAAAGGATTGCTGGATCGTGTCTTTCACTTCATATTGTGCTTTATATATACATTCCCTAGAGCCCAACCTGTGCTAGTCTTTACAACACCTCGCGTATGGTTGTTATGTCCCACTGAATACCTACCATATAGATGCCTTCATATTGTGCCCCCTATGAATGTCCACCAGAGGCCAGCCTGTGCTAGACTTCACAACACCAACACATGGTAGTCACATCCCACTAAATCCCTGACACATAGATGCCACTCATATTGTGCCCACTATATACATTTCCGAGAGTAAATGAGGGCCAATATTCCTAGAACAGAATGGGGCACATTTATTAAGGCAATTCTGGTTCAATTTTCTGTGGCAAAAATAACAGCGTATATGCTTTATAACACATTTTTAATGTATTTTAGACAGGCACTTCTACACCTTCTCCAACTAAAGGGGTCTTGGTAAAAGGAGTGCAGCTTAGCGTCAGATGCGCCAACATTTTGGTGCAGTAGTGGCATAAAGTAAGCCAACTTATAAGGGTATTTTCACACGGGGAAATTTCGAGATGTGCGCAGAAATTACGGTAATCCATAGTTCTCATAGAGAACTATGGATTACGCCTCCTCTCCCCACTCGTACAATACGATCGTATTGTACGCGCGGGGAGGTAAGTGAATACGCGGCGCAAGTAATGAATGTAAATGGGACCAGCGGGCTGCCGGCTCCCCAGCGCAAGCTCCCGAAAGACACGATGTACTGCGGCGCGTACTGTTCACGCCGCAGTATATCGTGTGAACATAGCCTAAAACGTGAAATGTTGGATTAGATAGTTCTAACCTGCGCCAGATTTATCAACTCTATGATATATGTGGCGTATTGTAAGACTATCTAGTCTAGCCTAAGAGTTACACAGTACTGATAAATCTGCCCCAATTAACTTGCTGCAAATTTGAAAATCTGTAGCCTACTCCTTTTTTCATGTGGGAAATTTCGACTACATACGAATGGTGTACATGTATTTTGCTGTAATTTGGTGCAAATTTCTGTAGCTGAATTTACACCACAAATTTACCTTGTGTGAGTGGACTTTTGTTAATAAATTGTTTCTATGGAAGTCAAACCATTGCCAAAGTGTCAAAGTTTGCCTCAATATTTGGTCTTGTAAAAACTTATGTCTCTTCTGTTTTTGTTTTGTTTTTTTAGATCTATTTCATATATTGCATGAAAACTTTTAAGCTACCAGTGCATGGATCCGGTATGAGGTGGAGCGGGTCTACCTCCCTACATCCAGGGCCCTTCACACATTGATGTCTCAATTTATTAGGTCACTGGGTTTGAAGCAACAGAAAACCTTACTAACAAAGAAAAAGAGGAAATTAGACAATGCAAAGGTTGGTTATAGAGCACTGAGAGGTTTTCATATTTGGTCAGAGTTACACTTTAAGGGCATGTCCCCACGGCACGGGTTTTCGGCCCATTTTTCAGGCGGTTTGCAGTTTTGCAGACCGCCTGAAAAGCCAGCCGAAAATGAGCAGAATGGGGCTCTACGGAAAACCCATGCAGCAGTCCCTACAGCACGGGTTTTCCGTCCGGCGGTTTTGCCGCTCGCAGTCCGCCCGCAAAACATTGTGAATGCACATTCTTCCGTCCAGTTTCTGGACGGAATATGTGCATCTCAATGTGAAGGGGGAAGGCTTTTCTCCACTCATCGTGGAGAAAAGCCGTCCCCTCCCGCGGCCATGGGGACGGCCGCAAAACAATGCAAATACCGGTCGCATAACCGACCGGTATTTGTCACTTGCCGTGTAAACGGCCTCTTAGGGGGACATATACAGTATGAAAACTGTCTAGGTCTATAAGACTTTCTTTGTTGCCCATAGCAACCAATCAGAGCTCCACTTTCATTTCATATAGTGTTCTAAAAAAATGAAAGGAGAGCTCTGATTGGTTGCTACAAAGAAAGCCTTAAACCTAGACAGTTTTATACGTGACCCCTAGGGCGACATGTATGAACGTTGGCGCTGACAGGCCAGTCCTAAATAGCTTTAGAGTAGTATAGAATGAGCCAGAATGTATGAACCTGTTCTGCAGGTCATACATACAGGGCAGTGTAGAGCGAATACCTCAAGTCTGTCTGAGGAACCACCTTTAGGTTGGTCTGGCTGTTCTTCTGCAGTTCATACATACAGGTCATTGTAGAGCCAATACCACAAGTCTGGCTCAGGCACCACCTTTACCCTGGTCTGTTCTTCTGCAGGTCATACATAGAGGGCAGTGTAGAGCCAACACCACAAGTCTGGCTCAGGCACCACCTTTACTCTGGTCTGTTCTTCTGCAGGTCATACATACAGGGCAGTGTAGAGCCAATACCACAACTCTGGCTCAGACACCACCTTTACCCTGGTCTGGCTGTTCTTCTGCAGGTCATACATACAGGCGCAGTCTAGTGCCAATACCACAAGTCTGGCTCAGGCACCACCTTTACCCTGGTCTGACTGTTCTTCTGCTGGTCATACATAGAGGGCAATGTAGAGCCAATACCACAAGTCTGGCTCAGGCACCACCTTTACCCTGGTCTGGCTGTTCTTCTGCAGGTCATACATACAGGGCAGTGTAGCACCAATACCACAAGTCTCGCGCAGGCACCACCTTTACCCTGGTCTGACTGATCTTCTGCTGGTCATACATACAGGGCTGTGTAGAGCCAATACCACAAGTCTGGCTCAGACACCACCTTTACCCTGGTCTGTTCTTCTGCAGGTCATACATACTGGGCAGTGTAGAGCCAATACCACAAGTCTGGCTCAGGCACCACCTTTACCCTGGTCTGGCTGTTCTTCTGCAGCTCATACATACAGGGCAGTGTAGAGCCAATACCACAAGTCTGGTCAGGCACCACCTTTACCTGGTCTGGCTGTTCTTCTGCAGGTCATACATACAGGACAGTGTAGGCCAATACCACAAGTCTGGCTCAGGCACCACCTTTACCCTGGTCTGTTCTTCTGCAGGTCATACATACAGGGCAGTGTAGAGCAAATACCACAACACATCCTCAGGCACCACCTTTACCCTGGTCTGGCTGTTCTTCTGCAGGGCAAACAAACAGGACAGTGAAGAGCCCCTACCGCACGTCTGGCTCAGGCACCACCTTTACCCTGGTCTGGCTGTTCTTCTGCAGCTCATACCTACAGGGCAGTGTAGGGCCAATACCACAAGTCTGGCTCAGGCACCACCTTTACCCTGGTCTGGCTGTTCTAACTGTTCTGCACCTAGATTTGGTGTCAAAGAATCATAAATGTGTCTACTTCTAAGAATGTGGTGTGACGCCCCAGAACGCCCCAAATCTTTGGCGCATTAGAAATGGACTTATTGCGCCAAACTTTGGAGTGCACCTGTTCATACATTCTTTTTTGCTCAAGGTACACCAGAAAACTGGCGCAGCCCTGTTCATACATGTCGTCCTAAGTTTTCATTACTTATGTTTTTAATAATTCCATTTGGATAGGGATCAATTTGGATTGTTAAGTGACTGCTCCATGTGCTATATGTGAGTTTTAAAAAGTTGTCATATCAGATATAAACCTGCCAAATGTCTGCCACTTGAAGCCTATGTGGACTATATATTCCAGGATACTTTTTTAAACATTTTTTTTCAAATGACTAAAGGAGAACTTAAAGGGGTTTTGCCACAATGTAATGTTGACGTGGGATCATCCAAAATGGGTTTTTAATCACTTTTCTAAATATATGTGATTACAAAAATTGCAGTCTGAGAGAGCTACAGCCTTCCTTACATGCCCTTGGTTACTTCAAAGTTTGAAATTAGATAGGGCCCTGACAAGAGCTGCTGGACGGGCTTGCGCAGAGGAGCTTCTTATCTGATGAGACTGAGATTGCAGAAGTTTTCAAGGCACCGGGTAGCAATATGTTTTCTTTTGTATACAGAATTTAAAAAAGTTGTAGTGTGTTTTGATCCTGCTTTATTGATGACAGAGAACATGAAGAAGCTTTCAAGCTGCTGAGGAGAAAAAACTGTTGTTTTTTTGTATACAGAATCCACAAGTTGCAGTTTGATTATTTCAGTGAACATGTACACGATCCTTATGCAGCTCGTGCTCTGGCTGCGTCTCTCTCTCTTTCAGCTCCGTGATTTGTTTACATTAGCTTCTTAGCAGATAAGGCTCCTCCTGGCAAAACCCCTTTAAAGAGAACCTGTCACATAGATTATGCCCCCCTTGCTGAGGACAGCACAAGCAAGTGACAGACAGGCTGTTTTCAGCACTGTGTCTTTTATTCTGTATGAATAAGAATAGTTTGATGCTCAAATCTGACAGTTTTCACACAGAAAAGAGTCCAGCTTATTCATGAGCAGGCTTTAGCCCTGCCCAACCAAGGCTAGCCCCGCCCACCTGACAGTTATTCACTTGTTTCTATCTATTCAATGTAGTAGGTTAATCAATTGGATATGAGCTCACCAGACCCATCCGTGCATGCATACATCGTCAGGGCAATCCAGTTCCGCCCTTACTATATCATCTAGTATTTCCACCACACATTTCCACTGGTAATATCAGACGATATAGTAATGGCGGAACTGGATTGTCTGGACAATGTACGCATGCGCGGGTGGGTCTGGTGAGCTCATATCCGTTTGCAGATGTCATGAAGCATGTTGTGGTCAGGTAAACCAATGGTTGAGCAGGCGATTATGCTGTCTGGTTAAGTATCAGCTGGAGATACGTGGTTGGAAACTTCTCATTGGATAGATTGGAATGTGGTCTTTGTAGATTTCTGTAAGGGTATGTTCACACGATATACTGCGACGTGTACAGTACATCGTGTGTTTCGGGAGCTCATGCTAATACGTGCATACTCCCGCAGCGCAGAGGGGGGCAGCAGTCCGCCGGCCCCATTGACATTCATTATTCGCGGCGCGTATTCGCCGCAAGTAATTGACATGTCATTTATCTCCCGCTCGTACAATACAGTCGTATTGAACGCGCGCGGGGAGAGGAGGAAGCGTAATCCATAGTTCTATGAAAACTATGGATTACCGTAATTTCGGTGCGCATCTCGCCCGTATTAAATCGCAAATACGCAGCGAAATGCGCGCTGAAATTACTCCGTGTGAACATACCCTAAGATAGACACGGATTGACAAATAACCTTGAGAGGTGGACATTATAGATTGATATAAGGAACCCATATGATTCACAATAGACCAGACCTCTATTCTCTATCCCCTGATGACGCAAGTGTTCTGGCGAAACATGTCGGGGAGGTCAGGCATGATATTTTAATTTTGGCACTTTATTCTCTCCCTGTATCCTGCTGCAGAGGGCTTCTTTTGACCTACATGATCTATAGAGCCTGCCCCCTATTCTAGGATGACAACAAGCACGAGTTAGATTTTTGCTTTGGAGATAGCAAATCACTTTATTTAGGGATTATATTCACCTGACTGCTATACTTATTTTCTTAAGAATTAGCTCGAATCTAGATTAGAATTCAATCTATTAGAATTTTTAGAACAACTGGGATTAGGCTAATAAAGGGAGAATTTGAGTTAGTTGAGAAATAAGAGAAGCTTAGTAACAATGTTGCACTAAACAACAATAGTGTATTTGAGTCAAAAAGTTACATAGTGTATTTTCCTCTACTTAGTATTTATTCAAAGTAGGGGACTTGTATTTCGAGTTTGTTATAATAATTATATCTATAGCTGTAGCAGATTGAGACATTAATAGGAATTAAATAAGGAGATTCAATAAAACAGGAGAGCATAGAGTGTGAATTTTAACATATTTGTCATAGGTTAAATGTATTTGTTATAAACAAATATCATTAAAAGTTAAGTATTATTAGTGTTTAATTAGAGAGAAGATAGGAGTTTAAGTTTGCCTATGGCAAAATAGTAAATGAGTGAAGTAAGCAGTCACTACATCCTTCTCTAAGTTATTCCCATATGTATAGTATCTAGGTACAATGATAAGCAGCGTTCGCAAGCTGTCTATGATCCGCATTTAGCATACATGCTGGGACGTATACGATAACCGGACGCTTGTGACAAATGCCAAACAGTGGCGTCCAACACCCATAGGACCCCATTGTAAAAGTAAATGTATATGTTTAATGTACATATTTTTTACTGGTTCCAGTAGTGTACGCTAGTATACTATCCTAGCACACGCTACGATACTTTACTATCCTATACCTTTTGCATAATACCGATTTATACTAGCCAAACAGAGTCCTAAAGGATGCATTTTTGGCCTCCATCAAGCTGTCACATAAAACATGCAATCTAATTTGAAGACAACAAATTATAGAGCAGGAGGAGCTGAGCAGACTGATATGTAGTTTTGTAGATAAAGATTTAACAGAACTTGTAGTTTATTCATTTAAGTTACTGCTTATTCCGAGTTAAGGAGTCCAGTGGGCAGTCTTATCAGTGATTGACGGTCTTCCTTGTATGAATGGCATACAGGGGATAATGTCTTTTAAGGACCGCAAACTAACTCCTGAAAGGATTTGTCACATTTCTGACATTGATGGGAAAACCCAGAATAAGCAGGTAAATGAATAAACAAGTTCTCCTAAATTGTTCCAAAAAATATCAGTTTGCTCATCTTCCTCCTCTATAACATACTGCCGGCAGATCAGATAGCATGTTCAATGTGACAGGTTCTTTTCAAACACTTGTGAAGAAATACTTGAGCCCAAGCCTGTTATGATTACTTTTTGCCAAAAAAACCCTAAAAAGGGGGTTTTCCGGGACCATCTTTTTATTTGTTATAAAGCTCGCAACTTATGTTGAACTTAATAATTGATACTAATTAAAGGGGTTGTTTCACTACATTAATTCATCTTACCACAGTCCTATTTTCTCAGTTTCATTTTTGAATTCAGGGGCATGCTGACTGGGTTCTACTGGCCTGCAGTGACAGGTCTGTAGCTATAGCGACCAGCTGGCAGCCTATCAGTAGAGATCGAAAAGGTCTATAGTTATAGTTACCTGAAGAGCTGATGCAGCCCATACAAGAGGGGATATCTAGGAATAGGTAGGACACTGTTAATGGACACATATTACAAATTGACTTGTTTTTGCAAGATCTTTATTCTAAATATACAAGCAATCCTTGTAGTGAGACAACCCCTTAAAGAATTATTTACCTGTTCTGCTTTGCAAAATCAGGCAGAGGGCCCTTTATTCACCTTCTTTCTACTTCCTGCATACCGTGTGACGTCCATAGATCACATGGTTTTGCTTCTTTAGGGTGCCTTCACATGGGTCAAATTCACAATGGATTTTTTTCTCTGCGAAAAATCCATAGCATATAAAGTAGATCAGGTTTTCACTCATGCTGTGGAGAAAAAATCTAAAATAACGTGCAGTGCAGATTTTCATTCCACAGCATGTCATTATTTGTTGCATTGATCCATTACATTTTACATACTGGATATAGCTGCAGAACCACTGTGGATATTCTGCTGAGGATTTTCTGTAAGTTAGTACCTCTAAAGAGTACAGTAAATTTTTTAAAGTCTATCTACACTTTTCTGGGTTTTGTGGGTTTATATTTATAGGTACGGAATGCGCTGGGTATGTTTTATGCCATTTTTTTTCTTTCTAGGATTTGGAAAAACTCCAAAAAATTAAATATTACAAATGCAACAAAATTTAACAAAGTGCCAAAGATGTGTGCACAGGACACTATGAAAGATAAATGAAATTAATTTTTGTTACACGTGGTAAAAAATGGAGAACACATCATTTGCATGAAGTTGGCATAAGGGCTTTTTTTTTTAGAAAGTCGCAACTGCAGTTTTTAAGCTAAACTTAGAAGCAATTTTAAAAGGATTGGGAAATATAAAGGAAGGGCTTTTACTTATCCTTCCTGACAAATTTATTCCTACCCCCGGCTCAAAAAACTGCATCGGATATTTTCTTTTTTTTTTTTTTCAATAAAAGTGTGTGTGTAACCAATAAGCCTTTTTTATGAAAAACACCACAAAAACACATTTTATTGTGTTTCTTAATGGTTTTGTCCAGCAATGAAAAATAATTTTTCAATGTTTCCAGTGTGGGTAAAAAAATCTAAAATATAAAAAAATTATACTTACGTACAGGTTCCCCACTGCTGCCCAGGGTCCATTTTGGTATGTTCACACTGTGTGTTGAGTCCGTGTTTACATACTTCTATAGATGCGTGTTTGGATCCATGTTTCGGACGGACCCAAACACGCATCTAACAATGTGCAGTGTGATTTACATTGCTTTCAATGTAAAACACGCATCAGTGTTCAGACCAATGGTCGCCGATGCGTATTTACTTGCGTCTTTCTGATGCGTCTTTCGGATCCGTTCAAAGAATTGCCATGTCTATTCTTGATCCGAAAGATACAGCAGGCGCCCTATTTAAAACTATAGGGTGCGTTTCTGCACCTGCGTGTTGGATGCGTTTTGGATCCGATTGACGCAGCACTTTTGGATGCGATTTTAGGATCCAAAATCTGATCCAAAACGCCGTGTGAACATACCCTTTCTCTTCACTTCCAAGTTCTCGTTCCAACATACCGGAGAATCTTGCGCTCCATCACCTTACAATGTGGTGTAAGCGTCTCCTGTATGTTGGGACAAGAACCAGGAAGTGAAGAAGAGCAGATCCCGGGGAGCTCCGAAAGGCAGTGGCCATAGACCCAAAGTATAATTTTTTTTTTTAACCCACTGACCCCATTATTGAATAATTTTTCTTTTTGGACTCTCTGTTGACTTTTTGGACTCTCTTTTTGAACTCTCTGTTGACATACCTCAAGCTTCTGGCTACAGTGTTTTGTGTCAGTGAATAGATGGTGTTTTTTTTTTTTTTTTTTTCTTCCACAAAACACAAAATGCTCTGGGGCTTCTCTTCTAGCAAACACTGTGTTTCCTGTGAAATAACAATTGTGAAGAATCTTCCCTTATAACTCTGTGCTGTACTGTTACTCTGTTATTCCTCCGAGAAATGTATTACGGAATCTGTCAGATGGGCGTTACCATTCCAATGGTTAGGGGTGTGTCTGACATTGTCCAATCAGTGTTGACAATCATTGTGTGCAGGGAAACACCCCTTTGAAAACTGGAATGACAACATCTATTTGACTGATTCACTAATACATTTCTAAGAGGAATAACAGAAAAACAGCCCAACATAGATTTATAAGAGAAGATGCCCCAGAATTGTTACTTCACTGGAAACACAAGTATTTTCTAGAAGACACATATCAGGAGATGTCACAGGTCCTCTTCAAGGACTTTAACCAGATTTTATGGTGTAGCAAAGTTGCATTTCTTTGACCAAGCCTTACATGCACAAAAATGTTCAACTTTTTCATTTTTATAAAACTGGTCAGGGTCTACTTGAAAGAGGGAGATGTCCCACAGCCATACACATTAATTAGAATTAACGCCTAAAGTCAGGTATATTGTGGTGGAAGCCCACACCAGTTTATAGCCAGTGTGGATTTCTATTTGTGGCATGCAGACACCTACAGAGGCATCACATTTATTAAGAGGTGTGCACCTCTCAATAACTTTATTGCATCATATACCAGCAGACTACAGTGTTATATTGGTGTATGAAGCACCAATATACTGTATGTAACGTCCCCCAATATACTGTCTGAAGAACATCTTGGGCTAGTTTTACACACAGTGGCTCACATTGACTATTGTGCTGGTGCCATAAAAGTAGCACATTCTGGCACTACGTGTCACAGTGGGTTGTAGGCACATTTATTAGGGCTTTAGACATGTTTTAAAAGGAATGTGTCATCAAAAAATGAGTCATTGTTTAAGTCCCGTTTTTATGTTAAACACATTTTTTAGGAATTTTTGGTGGGGGTTTTTTTTCATATCACTTTCAATATTTTTTTAATAATTCTTAAGTCTTGCAGTTTTCACTTTGGCCACTAGGCCTTGTTTGAACTACTTTAAAATCAGTCAGAGAGATGCTTTACAGTAGCTTCGTGCACATAGGAGACTTAAGACTGACTCAGTCCCATTGACTTCTATAGGAGAGTTTTCTAGTCATGCTCTGTGACCCAGGAAGTAATCAATGTGCAGGAAGGGGGAGAGGGTGAATTGTGACTATCTCCTCTTGTGACTGGTGGATCCTGTGTTATCTATTTACACCGGTGTCTCCTTTCAGTTTGACCTTCTTTGTGCTGATAATGAGCAGACAACTGAGATCTTTTCTCTACAGAACAGGAAGTGTCAGACTGTTATTAGGCCTAGTGGCCAAAGTGAAAACTGCAGGACTTAAGAATTATTAAAAAATATTGAAAGTGATATGGAAAATTTCAAAAAAATTTAACTAAAAATTCTTAAAAAATGTGTTTAACATAAAAACGTGAGTTAAACAATAAGTCATTTTTGATGACATATTCCCTTTAAGGATGCTCTGAAAAGCAGGTGTGGCTTAGCAGAAGGTGGGCGTGAAAGGATATGTGCCATCCTGCACCAAAATTCTGGAGTAGAGTCCACCAACTAATTGTTGAAAAGTACACTAAGAAAGTATACCAACTAATAGTTGGTATAAAGCTTGACAAGTCAAAAGATGTGCCAAAATTATCGAACAGTATTAACCACTGTGTTAAATCTGCCGAATTTTAAGACAGACTTTCTAAGTTTAAACTATCTTTAAGATAGCAATTGTAAATATGTGTCAGTATTTTGATGTTTCTGTTGCATTTCTTATGCTCAAAAACCGCTGCAGCTGAACGATACTTTAAAGTCCATAGTAAAATATTATAGAGTCTACAATATCGTTTCAGGGTTCAGTGGAATTTTTTTTTGCTCTGGCTATAGTGTTGTTTCTGATGCTTTTTTAATAGGCTTCTCTACAGGACTATATAAATGCCCAAAAAAGCATGTTCAAATGTCACAGAGTAGAAAACGGCACCAAAATGCTCGTAAAAAACACAATAAAAACGCTTAAAACACATGGTGTTTTTTACAAGCATTTTAACCCACTTAAAGGAAAAGTGTGCGTGAAGGAGCCCAAAAGGGGGTTTCATTCTGAAATACCCTACTGGAGTTCTGGGATAATAGAAGGAAGCATAAGCCTTTGTCTTGACCGTGCTTCATTTTATTGGCACATCAGTTTTTGTTCTTTATTCAGAGAGTACTAGGTACATGATGTTCTTCTAAAAAGATATAGTATCAGTCACAGAAAACAGATTTCACTTTATATGGAGGTCTCCACTCCGTTGATCAGTACTGTTGCCAAAAGGGATAAGGTTTCCCATGTAGTTGTGTGGAGTCTTATAAACCATTAGTTTCTCCACTGACATTTAAATATATTCAAACAGGCTCATGGGAAATGAGCTGGGACTCTTTATTGGATGTAGCTATACTCAAGTCACATACAGTGTCCCGGCTCATTTACCAGAAGATTTCTTGAATATATTTACGTTTCAGTGGAGCAACTAATGGTGTATAAGTCTCCACACACCTACATGGCACCTCTCCCTAATGAGAAGTGTTATCCTATTCAAGCTACACCTAGAGCCTCTAACCTAGCTAACCTGTATTCTATTCGGCAATGAGGAGAGGCAAAGACCCTACAACAGCTGTGCAGATGAGTATTTGGTTGGTATAAATCCCATTTACTTGCCAAAGCTTATTTAGCTGGATGTGACTTGAGGAAAACTACATTCAATAGATGAGTCCTAACTCATTTTTCATGAGCCTTTGTAATGCGCCTAAGATCGGGGGTGTGCTGGAGGCGTGTTGCACTACAACCGTACGATTCTCCACATTTATGATGGGAGGATGGCAAATCCAGGCGCATTACTGCTCCAACAAGTAGACCACTTTAAAAGTGGTTTACCTGAGCCAAAAGTGTCACTTAGTAGCTAGAAAGCGCTAAATCTATGACCCGTAGTAGAACAGGTTCATAGATTCAGGCGCATGCTACAATACTAATGCATGCAAAAAAAATGTCATCTGAGAACCAAACTACACCCATGTTTCCCCAAAAGTATACAGATAGGTTACTTTGGAATGTATAGCGCTGTGGACTATAACGGCACTATTTAAATTAATAAAATAAATATGACTTTATACAGTAATACAGATCCTTAGTAGGGATGAGCGATTATAAATCGACAAAGCTGAAATCGGCATGATTTTTAGGCTGATCGGAAATTTCCGATTACGATATTTTAGGTGACAATCTGCAGATAATCTATTACTATCGAGCCATTTTCGGCGCATCCTGTCATTTTGCTGGCCAGCAAATCAGATTAGAGCATAGAGCAGGGTGAGCTGGGTGTGCGACGTCATGACTGTGATGTGTATGGTTGTCATTGGCTGGAAAAATCATATGACCTCGTTTTACATAGAACAGCGTTTCCTGTTCAGCATCAGTGTTTCAGTGTCTCTCACTAGAGCAGGACGTATGCTGCGTGTCTCTCAATACAGCTCAGCTCAGAGACACAATTCTTCTCTTTATTCATACAGACAACTATGCTTTTAGCAGTGAACATTAGAATATAGGTAGATTAGAGAATTTCAGTTCTTAGTTAGACAGAGACTTTTAAAGAAGCATCTAGCGCTGTACAGCCGCGAGGGCAGGGGGATGCGGACGAACACACAGACAGAAAAGCTGGCTTTGGAAAGGAGGGTGTATATTGTGCAGCCCAGACTCTGCTTTGAACCTGCATTGAAATGGCATTTTTTTTACCACCTTTTGGCCAGCAGACCTCGCACCTGAGGTGAAATTGTACCTTTTATTTTGTGCAGCCCAGTTTTGTTCAAAGAGCCACCTTGTACTTAAATTAGGATACAGAAATTTTCTAGTAACTATTGGTGTATTTCATTGGTGCAAAAACCACCATTTGTTATCCGTATAACTTTTAAATAGCTGTATTTCACTTTGGTGCATCCTAGTTTTGTTCAAATAGCCACCTTGTACTTAAACTTGGATACAGAAATTTTCTAATAACAGTTCTCGTGTGTCATTGCTCCAAAAAACACAATTTCTCATCCGTGTAACTTTTGAATAGTTTTATTGTGCTCGGTGAATCTCAGTTTGGCGCAGATAGCGCACTTTTATGATAGTTTGTTGAAAACTATCAATTCCTTGTTCTACTGGGCAGTTGTAAATCCCTGGGACTGAAGGAAAAACACTGTTGATTTGGTCTTACGGTTCTTCCACCAGACTGCATTTCACAGGTATTCGCTAGAAACAATTCAGTTTCTAATCCTAGTTGGCTGTAGGAAATTAGAGGGATTTAAGAATAGCTGTGATTTGCCGTCTTTCAATAAGACATTGTCAAAAACTCTTCCATACCTTTTTAAATTTATATTTTTCTGAAGATGGAGCGAAATGCAGGTGGTAAGTGAGCAAAGAGGGGTGTAGCACATGGAGGTAGAGGTACAAGAGAAGGTGCTCCTTCCAGTGCTGGCAACAACACACAAGCCAGTGGATCGTCGGTTTCAGGACCGTCAGACCTGTCATCGCTGGGTCAGAGCCCTGTGAATCTCAGTAACGAACAGCGTCGCCAATCTGGTCTTCAGTGGTTAAGAACCCTGCTTTTGCATCTTACCTCCTCATCCTCCCCAGCCCGGGCCCACAAAGTCGCTTATCGCCCGCACCCGTCCAACTAAAAGCAAAGGGCAGCACAAATGTCAAAACTCGTGTACCCACCATGTGGATAATCCTTTTTCTGAAGCCCTTTTGATGACAAAATGCGGTTGGGTCAGAAGGCATTTCAAAAGTTTAAGGGCCCAAATAGGAGGATTTTTCTGCTCTGACGCCCAATGTGATCCTCAGAGAGGGGGAAGGAAGCCGGTAAATCGGCAAAACCCCGACGGTCGGAAAGCCTTGCAGTCCCCCTTGTTGTGCCTGCAGCCCCCGGATTGAATGTAGGTGAGGAAGTCCCTTGTGTTGAGAGATGATGGATGACAATGCGGACCCAAAACGTGGTTTTTTCACAGAATTTGCTTGCGAGCCTTCATCATGGACAGGGGGAAACTGGGGTAGGGTCAGTACGGGCCCGGGCCTCAAAAAGGGAGAGGGCGGTCGCACAAGCCCATGAGATTATTCTGCCAGCCATGATCATGGGGTGGCAGGGAAACACCGTCCTCGTTATTGCCGGGGGAAAAGGCCCAGGACCTTTTGAACCTGGGCCTTTTTCGATCAACCCTCAATTCCCCAAACGTCATATGCCGCTTTTGGCGTAAAGCCCCAAAGATCCCACTTTTGCTCATGCTGCAAGGGCTTTCTCCGCACGACCATTTTGGTGGCTTCTTCAAAACTGGAAAGGGATGGTGCAGAGCTTTTTCATCCCTCCACTCTCGGGGGCTAAACACCCCGGGTCCGAAACCGCGCTTGTCGGCCATGGCCACTTCATCTGCGTAAGGGGCTTATGCTTCTGCCACAATGCTGGAGCTGGGGAGGGGGGAAATTCCAGCGTGTTCCCCACCGTCAAAATGAGACGGTTGACAGCGAGGCCAAGATGACGCTGTAACGCAGCCAGGCGGGAAAAAAGAGAGGATGCGAACGGCAGAATGTGAGCCAGACCTCAAACCCTTCCCTCAGAGGCAGCCCAGCCCCCGGGTACGCTTTAGAAATTCTGGACACGAGGTTCATGACGTGTGCCAGGAAAAGGGATGTGCCCCACCTCTGTTTTAAGGGCGGCAAGGAGATTTTCCCCGTTGTTGCACCCACCTTCCTGGCACCAGGTTCTTGTCAACCCCGCCACCGCCGGTTCTTTGGAGAGCCTCCACATCTTTGACCTGTGTGTTGACGGTCTCCAAGAAACCCCTTTAATTTTAACACGGGCCCGGTTTCTCTTGGCCGTGATTTTAAACCGTAAACAATGGGTAAAGAAACCTTCACCATTCTGTGGTTTTGAAGAGCTGCGCTGAGCCTGAGACCCCCGTTACCACAGAGACATCCACCCCCCTCAGCCAGGTAGTTCACAGTTACCCGGGTTTGGCCCGTGTTTTCTGCCATGTTCGGGGGTCAGATGGACTTTGCCAGACACAGTGCAGAAACGCCGGGTGGATTTTAGATGACAAATGACTGGCCGGGAGGACTGCTTTTAGGAAAAAAAAATGCCCGCTCGGCATCTGGTATTGTTGGCAAGCAAAAATCTGATGTAGCGGAAAACCCCTCTTGTTTCCCCCAGAGGAAAAAGGGCCAACATTTCAAGGGAAAAAACCTGGGAAAGCCCCTCAGGCTTTTGGTTTGGGGATGGTTTTGGGTTGAAGTTTTTTTCTCTCCCCCACCTGGTACACTGAAGGCTGGCTGCTAGTGGGGGGCTGTACGGCGTGCAGGTAAAAAATGGTGGGAAAGGGGAAGGGGAGGCTGTGCTCGGTGGTGCTGGGGGTACCGGGTGACGGTGGAGTGAAGCGGAGGCTGATCCTTCTATGCCCGCTAAGGACGGACAGCAGAGGAACATTGGGTTTTGGGAAGTGGCGGAGGGGGGAGAGAGAGGGGTGTGGACAGTGGTTGGAAAACCCAAAAACGGGGGGTGGCCTTTTTTTTGCCCAAATTGATCCCCCCATTTCAATCATGCATTGCATCGAGAGGGAAAAATCTAAAGTGTTTAAAACCCCCACCAACATGTTAGTCACAGCAAAATTTAAAAACTGCCTTCCGTCACTTGGTAACGTGGTCATAGTTTTAAGGGGCAGCTGGGTACAGGAAGGTATATCAATGTCCAGTTCAAACTAAAATGGTGGTTCAAAAAAACCTTCCGGGCCTTTTTTTTTCCGGGCAAATTTTTATTTATTGGGGGTTTTAAAAACCCCGGTTTTTTTTAACAGGGGGTCATGCTGCTTCCAAAAGGGATAGTCAATGTCCCGTTCAACTAAAATGATGGTTCAAATAATACGCCTTTGGGACTTTTTAATTTGTGGGTCATGAGGTCTAAGGTCATGCTGTGGTAAAGCTGGGGGTGTGAATGTCTATCAGTTTTTTTTTTGTGACTTTGTTGCAAAAGTGTTCCTAAAATG
>JAODAL010058113.1:0-22279 GCA_025379985.1 Phyllomedusa bahiana
ACATCTTAAAAGGGGGGGGAAAAGCCATTCGACCGATGTCGATGGCCAACGTAATCGTTCAACACTAATTAATATACATAGTGGTATACAACACGAAGTAAATGATACATATCAAAAAATTTACATAATAAGTATAAGAGGAAACAGAATATGCAGTGAAATGCCTGATATAGGTAGACAAAAAGAAAAGGAGATAAGAAAGAAGGAAAAGAAACACTATAACAGTGTTAAAATAGGAGAAGAAACATGGGCAAACACTTGGGAAATGATTAGCTTTTAACATCTAGTGAAAGGTAAATGAAGACTATTATAAAATACATTGCTTTTTTATTTTGCTTTGTTGAGAATAAAAGAGATTTTATCTCTTCTGAATGCACACGATTTCTCTTGGTTACCGTCTTTCTCTCCTCTATCTTATTTGATTAGCTGGAAGCTGTTGTCCATCCATTGTAATGTCACATCATACTGTGTGCAATCTTTAGGAACGGAGCTTTGTTTGTTTAAGATAAGGACACTTAGAGCTGTGTAGTCTTGTGTACTACAGATTTTATATCTATTGCAGTCATTTCAATGTAACAGGCTCAGGTATAAATAGCAGAGCATACATGCAAATCACTGCTATAGACTCGACCACAGCCTGGCCCTGAAGTGTGAGTCTAATTCTGCCTGTGATTCTGTGAAACTGTATGGTGAGAAAACCCCTTTAACCATTGCTTGTGAGGCGAGGTTTGGGAATCTTAAAAAAAAAAGTGTGAAAGTGTGTAATACATTTTTTTTCAGCCCACTTAACTTTGACAAGATCAAGGCCAATCTTGGCTGTCAAGAATATAAGGGTTTCTTATTCTCTTGGATCTGGATCCTGAATCTGAGCATTCAAGAGTGGCTTTTCCAAAAACTTTTGAAGGGTCACTCTTGTAAAGTAAATGAGGTGGCAGATGTGAATCCAGAATTACCAGGCTATTTGACATTCGCATCTGATATGACAAAGGGTGCACCAAATGCCATAATGTTGGAGAATATGAATAGAAAGTCAAGTTTAGTGATAGCCCCAGAAATGTGTTGTCAAAAAGTTGCTCTCCTTACAAGTGTAATCTCAACTCAGAAGTCATAGTTATTAAAATTTATATCTAAAATGGCAGGACATCTTTAATTTTTCCTAGTCTGTCGAGCGGTTCACTCAAAACAGCCCCAAATGGCTATTTTTAAAATAATGGATGTGTGGCTTCCAGGGAAATCTAACAAACGTCTAATGATTGGCAGATATGATTAATTATATTATTATGATCTGGTTGGTGGAAGTTCCATTCTTTGGATCCCACTGATCCCTTCAGTAGGGCCCCAATTCCCCCATCTGACCTCACTGCATTTATACAGAGAGAAAGGATTTGATCAGAGCAATGGTCTGAAAAATGCATTACAAATGAAGATAGTTGAGTGTTCTACTCAGCTATCTTCATTAATCTCATAAACTTTGAAAAAAGCAACAATGTGCATGTTTGCTGTTCCACTCTAACCCTTTCTCACTGTGCAGTTGTAGTAAGGAAGAATGGGGATCAAGCAGTTGTGGGGGTTTCATTTCTTCAATGGGAAACCTCTAAAATCTCTTTATTATCCTGGAACACCTCTTTTGGGATATCTGCTGTCCCACATGTCTTTTTTAATACAAAAAGTAGGAATAGATCCTGGAACAAGTAAAAGAGGGTAAAAAAAAAATTAGCATTTACTTAAATACTTTGCTTCCTTTTTGTGCTGGGGGCCATCCATACTTTTCATAAAAAAGGACAGGAGAGTGCATTTACAAAATGTTGTAAGCAATTAGTGTTATTTGGTCAGTGTATGATGATATGTTATGTAACTACTGTTGTTTGATATTATTTAGGCATTGTATTGCATTATCCATTAGTCACAATATGATGTGTCGCGGTCCATACTCTGGACCGCAGATGTGCTGTTATTCCTTTTGCAGTCCCTATCCTCTCTGCTAGCGTGCACTCACCTGTCTTCGCTCCTGCTCCAGGCTCCGCTGCTGCTGGTGTCCTGTGCATGCACGCATTCTCCCTAGGGAGCATGCATGCCAGCTCGTCGTGATCTAAAGGGACAGTGCCTAATTACCTGGCCAATGATCTTTCACCATCTGGGACTTAAGGAACTTCCTGCCTATGCTCTGATGTTTGCTGATGTTTGGTGATGTTCAAATTGCTCCTGACATTTGGTTTGCTGTCTGGTTCATGCGCTTACTGACATCCTGGTTCTTCTGTTACCAATACTGTTGATACCTGCCGTTGCACCAGTCTTGCCTGTACCGTTGTTACTTGCCGTTACACCATTCTGTTACCTGCCTGGAACTCTACTACCTGTTTTCTGTTGCTATCTGCCTGTGACCCGTCACTTTTGCCTGTACCCTACGTCTTCAGTCCGGCACTTCAGCTGTCACCGCAACTAGCCACGTCAGGTGTGGCGACCTGGGAGTTCCCTGCAGCTGATTATGTTCAATCTTGTGGTGGGCTCCCGTGAAGACCGAGAGCTTCATAGACCCCCCTCCCTGGAGTGATTGTATCTCCATCTCTTGCGGTGACCCAGAGGATCCACATATACACAGCTTCCCCCATTACATTAATTAATTACTTAAAAAAGATACATAAAAACAGCCATTCTCTAGGAATATAGGACCCCTTCCTCAAAATCGATTCCATTTCAAGAACTCTTACCTATAGTTTAGTTTAACCAAAAAAGGCAAAAAAAAAGAACATATTCTGATTTTACAGTATAAGTGATAAGGCATGGCCCGTAATTTAATTCTTTTCTGCCCATTCAAAAAGCACATTTTGCTTCATCAAAAATTGCATATATCATTCTGTGGGAGAATATTCAGTAGAACTTGTATTTTATTCATTTAAATCTCTTATTTTTGGGTTTAAGGAGTCCAGTAAGTAGTCTAATTATTGATTGACCGCTATCTCTGTATGCACACTCATATAATTAGCAAAGGCTTGTGGGTTGCCTGTGACATCATCAGGCTCACCTGACATGGTGATTAACAGGTACAGTACATAGCAGTAGAGCTATATACTGCTATGTATTGTACCAGAGATCAACTGATTGCTGATTCAAGTCCCTTATAGAAAATTAAAATAAAAAAGTGAAAAAAGTTAAACCCAGAAACAAAAAAGTAAAAACACGCACACTGCCCTTTTCCCATGCCAATCGCACACATATTTGGTATTGTTGCATGCGTAACGACCTAGCTTAGAAATTTGTCATGCTGTTTCACCCCCACGATGAATGCTGTAAAAAAAAATCAGAATTGCGATTTTTGTTCATTCTGCAGCACATAAAATGGAATAAAAATCAATCAAAAAGTCATATTAAAGAGAACCTGATGACACCATTGCTGAGGACAACACAAGCTAGTGTCAGACCTGCTGTTTCTAGCTCTGTGTCCCTTATTCTGTAAGATGCTGTAGTTTTGGAGCATTTACCCCTCAAATCTTATTCATGAGCAGATGTTAGCCCTGGCCACCAAATGCTAGCCCCGCCCACTGACATGTATGTACCTATTCAAAGTGGGTCTAGCCTCAGATGGGTGGAGTTTGAAAAAAACTGACTCTTTTCATGACTCTTTTCTGGCTGAAAACTGCAGATTTGAGCATTAAATACTCTGAAACTACACCATCTTACAGAATAAGGGACCCAGCGCTGGAAACGGCATGTCTGTCACTAGCTTGTGCTGCCCTCAGCAAGGGGGGCATAATCTATGTGACAGGTTCTCTTTAATGCCAAAATGGTACCAATGAAAACATCAGTTCATTCTGCAAAAAAAGACCTTAGCTCCATTTACAGAAAAAAAAATCAGAGGATAGCAATACATAAATATTGTTTCACACAATATTTCATGCCTTTTTTTTTTTAAAGTTCTACAACAATAAAAAAGTTATAAATTCAGTATCACCATAATCATTTCCACCCACCCCAGTAAAACTAACAGTGTAGAAGGCGCCAGTATGTATTAACGTGTCTCGCAGCATTTTATACATGTGTTCTATTCTACGGCAACATTTGTCTCAGCTATACCATGTCTCGCAGCACTTTATAGATGTGTCCTGTTCTACGACAAAATTTGTCTCAGCCATACCACTTTAAAATCGGTATGGATTTATATGACAGTTGTGTATCAAACTTTGGCACATTTGTACAATTCTGGCGCAACATGTCCCGTGCAAACTTGGCGTATTCAAAAGCAGAATGCACCAAGTTCGGGTGTACAACTGTTCATACATCCATAGAACAGGGCTATGACAGGTTTTTGGCCGCAAAGCACGCCAGAAAACTGGCACAGCCCTGTTCATACATGTCACTCATAGTGTAATTGTCACGTACCCGGACGTAGGAGGTGGATCCATTGGACCACCGCAAGCGATGGTGTAAGCCACGCCAGGAAATGGAATCTAAGTAGGTCCCGGTTTTCACCAGAGCCCGCCGCAAAGCGGGATGGACTTGCTGCGGCGGGAGTCTACCAGGTCGTTACCCCTGACGTGACTTGCTTGCGGTGGCAGCCAAGGTAGAGCATGGTGCAAAATCGTAAGGCAGGCTCGTAGTCGGGGACAGCAGAAGGTCAGGCAGGCGGCACAGTTCGTGGTCGTGGACAGGCACTAGGTCAGGGCAGGCGGCAAGATGCGTGGTCGAGGAATGGGAGCTAGGGTTTACGGTACAGGGAAAACAGAACAAGGCTGAAAACGCTTTCTCTATAGGTGAAAGGGCACTAAAGATCCGTAAAACACCCCCGGAAAGGGGGCAGGCTTAAATAAGGGCAGTGCCCGGAATAGCCAATTACCGGGCAGGGCCCCTTTTTAAATTTCTCGCATGCCGGCCCCCCCCCCGCGCCTTAGATGTCGGGGACGGGGCCCAGGGGGAAGTCTGAACCGAAACAGGAGCGGGGCCCCGGGAAATTTAAAAGAGGACCCCGGCCCGGCCGGGTAAAGCGCGCCCCCCCGGGCAGTCATGCGGGCCCGGGGTGCCCCCACGAAAAGGGGTAAACCACGGGGTGCCCCGACCCGGGAGGGGGGTCGCGGGCCCACCCGGGACAGTACCCCCCCCCCCCTTCCCGGCCTCCCCCCCCTTCCCTGGCCTGGGGGAACCTCTGAATTATGCACGACCCCAGAAAAATTCCCTCTCTGGCCCCCAGGCCCTCCCCTGGGGCCCAAACCCCCTTCCCTTTAATGAGAAAAAAAAACCGCTTCCCTTGACCTTTTCATATCTAGAATCTCCTTTACCGTAAAGACATCGGTGGTACCCGGCCTCAGGTGGGGGGGAAAAAGTCCCCTTAGAGAACTTTTAAAGGGTTCCCCCCGGGGTTTAGCAGGGAGACAGGGAAAGGATTTCCCGGGGACCCTCATATTTGGGGGGAAGGCGGAGCTTGTAGCTATTGGGTTAATGCCTTGAGACTTCAAAAGGACCCGGGAAACCCCGGGGCCCCCGCTATACCCGGGGAACCCTTTAAAAACGTTTATTTTTTCGGCCGAAAACCCCACACCTTGTCACCGGGGGAAAAAGGGTTTGGCGGAGGTCTTCCCTTTTTGCCGGTTTGAGCCTTGGTGCGGGCGGAGGCCGGGAAAAAAAATTGCGAATGGTGAGTCTGTTTCCAGAAAGCTGTAGGTCCGGGCCCAAAGCTTTTCCCACACCCGGCCCCTTTCCGGGGGCACGGGAAAGGGGGAGGGGTGGGGGGGGGATGTGGCCCATAGACAATAAAAAAAGGAAAGCAGCCCCGCAGACTCCAGTCCAATGGGGTTATACGAAAATTTGGGCCCGGGGCAACAAGGGCCCAAAATCACCCGGGGTGGGAGAAAAAGGTGGCGCGGTAGAAAACCTGGGGTTGGGTTTACTCTCTCTACCTCCCCTTTGGGGACGGGGGTGGTAGGCTGAAGAAAAGTCCAGTTTCTTTTGGTAGTGGTTACAGGGGGACCCGCCAAATCTGGAGACAAACTGAACCCCCCGGTGCACTATGTGCCGGGGGGAGCCCACAGCCAAAAAAAAAGAAGAAAAAATAGACGGGCAAGGCGAGGAGCTGAGGGTGGGCCCCGGCAGGGGAAAAAAAAGTGGGAATCTTTGAAAACCGGCTGTAACCCCCGGACCCCCGGTTTGTTCCCCCAGGGGGAAGGGGGGGGGGGAATCCGTGAAAAAACCCAGGGGCCACAGGGGTTTCCAAAGGGAAAAAGCGGGGTTTTGGTTTAGAGGCAGGAGCGGGACCTCCCGGTTTAAGATGAGGAGAATTTTCCGGGCACAGGAACGGGCCCCCAAACAAACCCTCACAACACCCGGGGCTAGGCTGGCCACCAAAAAAAGGAAAATGAGAGAGCAGGACCTCTGCATCCTGGGTGGCCCCGCCTTTGGGAGCTTTTGGACCCATGACAATATCTTCTTCCGAAAGGGGGACGGACAAATGTCTTGGCGGGGGGAATCGTTGTAATCTATCGGAGGGGGCCGGATGACCCTTTCGGAGGGAAAAGTCCCCGTCCCGGGGGCCCTTTTCCCCATTACATCCAAGCATGGGAGAGGGGGTGGGCCCCTTGCATTTCTTTCCCCGCAGGGCGAAAATAAAATGAGAAAATTAAACTGGGAGAAAAAGAGAACCAACGGGGCCCTGGCGTGGATTTAAGGTTGGGCAGTCTGGAGATACAGCAGTTTTTTATGGTCGGTATAGATGCTAAACGGGGTGACGAGCCCCCCCCAAAAGAGATATCTCCTTTCCCTTCCCAGTCCCAGTTTTGAGGGCCAAAGAAATTCCCGGGTCCCCGAAAGAGTATTTCCCTTTTCACAGAGGAAAAACTTTTAGAAAAAAACCCCCGAAAAAGGGGGTTTTTCCCTTTGGGCCCCTTTTGGGGAAAGTAGGGCCCCCCGGCCCCCAACCGAGGAGGCGCCCGACCCGAAAAAAAGGGTTTGTTCAGTATCTGGCTTAGAACACGGGGCGCAGAGGGGGAAGGCACATTTTAACTTAGAAAAGGGCTTCCTCTGCCGCTGGGGGCCCAAAAGGTTTAAGGTTTTGGGTTCTTCTTGGTTTAAAAACCCCAAAAGGGGGGACACCAGCGAGGAAAAATGGGGTATAAATTGCCTGTAATATTTGGGCGAACCCGGAATCTTTGTATGGCTCGGAGCCCCACGGGGCGGGGCCCACTGTGGGGAACGGCAGCCCAATTTGGGCCGGGGCCCTTCTGTGGGCCCCTTGTCAGAAATTAGGGGTACCCGGGAATGGTGGGGCCCTGTGAAAAAACTGGCATTTCCCTCAATTTTTGGCTTTAGAGGCGGGGGCCCCCCAAAAAGTCTGGGGGCCCCTGGGGGCACATGAACTTAAAGGGATTCAAGGTCGGGGGAGAAAACCAAAATTTCCCCGTCAAGTTATACCCCCCAAACCATGTGAAACGGGAAATTTCCCGGAAAAATGTAAAATTGACAAATTTTTTTTGAAAAGGGCCCCGGGGCATTCCCAGAGCCAAAAGGGAAAGGACCAGGTACTGGGAAGTGCCCGTCGCGGGTTTTTAAAAGGGGCCCCTTCCATTCGTTCCCCCAATGTATCCGATGAGGTTATAAGCCCCCGAGGTCCAGTTTAAAAAAGCCCCTTGGGCACCTCGTAGACGGTCAAAAAGTTCCCTGATCAAAGGGGAGGGGGTAGCGGTTCTTTACCGGATTTTGTTGAGGCCCCCGGGTAGTCTATGTCAAGGGCGCCGGTTTCCCTCCTTTTAAACCAGAAGAAAAACCCGGCCCCCCGCTGGAAAAGGAAAAACTTCGGATAAACCCCCCCCTGGAGATTCTCCTTGATATATGTAAAAACAAAAGCCAGGGCTCAGGTACCGGGCAGGGGGGGAAAAAAACCCCCCCGCCCGTGGGGAGTGCCCGGGCCCGGGGGCTCAATAGGCAGTCTAAGGGGGATGGGGCGGCAAAAGCCCCAGCTTTCTTCGAAAAAGCATTTGTGAAGGTTGGTAGGGGCGGAAACCCCCTCAGAAGGGTTAAGACCCCCCAAAAAAGCGGTTAAACACCGGGGGGGGTGCCACCAAAAAGCGGACTGACACTCCCAACCCCAAAATCAGGACTTCGCCCCTCTGCCAAACGAGCAAAGGGGGTGGGATTGCAGCCAAGGGGACCCAGGAGAATGGACGAGGGAGGACCGGGGGAGTAACGTGAATGCAAAATCCTCCCTTTTTGCAGACAAACCCCCACTTTTAGGCCCCGGGGTCAGTTCGGGCCGAATTGATCCTTGAGAATCTCTCCCCCTGACCCAGGGGTTTAGAGGGCTTTTCCAAACGGATCACAGGGGGGTTGTTTCTCGGTACCCGGGAGCGCCAAAAATTTTTCCCGGGAGACCCAGAGTCCAGGAAAGCAGTACCCGAAACCCCCCCGGGGGCAAAAACCCCCCCCCCCCCCCCCCCCCCGCCCCCCTTTTTTTTTTTTTAGGGCCCCCCCCCCCCCCCGTTTTCCCCCCCCCCCCCCCGTTATTTACCCCCCCCCCCCTTTTTTTTTAGGCGAGGGGAGGGGTTTTCTCTCACCTAGGGATGGGCCCCTCCTCGTATTTCCCATTTCGCCCCCTTTCCCGGGCGCTTAGGGCGCAGTGGGGAGGATCTTCGGAAAAAGGCTGCCCGCCCCAGTTCAGACAAAAATTCTCCCCCACGTCTTTTGGTTAGCTCAGTTGAAAAACAGGTGGGGGGCCCCCACCTCCAAAAGGGCCCCTTCGGGGCAGGGGAGGGGAACTGAGGCGGCCTTTTAAATAATGGGGGGGAAAGAGGAAGACGCGGGGTTAGCTTTTCTCCCGTTCCCGCCGGAGTTCCTCCTGGGGTTCCGGAAACGGGTGTCAATGAGTGGCCAGGGAATAAGGTCACTCAAGGGGGAAAATGGGATCCCGGGGGGTTTGAGAAAACCCCCTTTATTTCGGCTGGAGAGGCCCTTCTTGAAAGGCAGTCAAAAGCCGCTTTATTCCAAAAGATAACTCGGAGGCCAAAGTGCGGAAACGTACGGCATAAACACCTACGATGGGGTCCCCCTTGGGCGCAATTTAGCAAGGTGGGTTTTGGCAGACGAAGCCCCGGGAAAGGGGGCCTCAAAACCTTCCCGAAAATCGGAGGGGGAATGGAAACCCGGTTAAACTGTGACCGGGGGTCGGGCCTGTCCCAAAGGGGGGGTTTCCCAGGCCGGGCTTTCCCGAAAAAGGGGTTAAACAAAACGCACCTTAAAACCCTTCGGTAGGAAAATTTGGGTTTCCCCTTAACTCCTATGCAGGGAGCAAATTTGGGGGATAAAGCCCCGCAGGCCTTGGGGTCCCCCTCGAATTTTTTCGGGTAGATAGATGAAACCGTTTGGGCCGCGTTGGAGCCGGAAAACCCGGGGGAGCAAAGGGGCCACGGGAGCGGGGTTGTGTCTTTAGGGGGCCAGGAGCTGCTGCATCAAGGCGGAGAGTTTGGGTTTAGTTGTGGGGGTTGCTGAGCGAGCTGTTTTGATGCTGGGGCCACAAAAGGGGGGGGGTCAGCGTCAGCGGCAGAGGCACCTTGGGCCCGGGGTCCCGGCCCCGGAAACTTTCTGTCACGTCCCCCGGGCGTAGGAGGGGGAATCCATGGACCAAACCCCAAGCGATGGGTAAAACCACGCCCGGGGGAAAGGAAATTTAAATAGGTCCCCCGGGTTTTCCCCCCAGAAAACCCCCCCCACAAAGCGGGATGGACTTTCTGGGGGCGGGGGCTACCAGGGTTTTTACCCCTGTCCTTACTTGCTTTCGGGGGCAGCCAAAGGTTTAGCGTGGTTTCAGAATCGTCGGGAGGCTCGTAGTGGGGGCAGGCAGAAGGTCAGGGAAAGGGGGACAGGTTCGTGGTCGTGGACAGGGACTTGGGCCCGGGCAGGCGGCAAAAATGCGGGGGCGAGGAAAAGGGAGGGTAGGGTACGTACACGGGAAGTCAGAAAAAAGGCTAGTAACGGGGTTTCTCTATAGGCTGAAATGGGACCCAAAAATCGGGAAAACCCCAGGGAAAGGGGGAGGCTTAAATAAGGGGGAGGGGACCGGGAAAAGCCAAAATTTCCGGTGCCCCTGGCCCTTTTTAAACCCGCAGTGCCGGGGCGTGCGCGCCTTAGAGTCGGGACGCGCCAACGGGAGGTGAACTGCAACAGGAGGCGGGCCGGGTAAGGAGAGAGGAGCCCCGGGCCCGGGCCCGGGGGAGCGCGCCCCCCCCCGCCGGCATTTCGGGGTGGTGCCGCACGAAAGGCGACCCCGGGTGGCCCCCGGTCCCGGGACGGGGGTCCGCGGGCCCCCCCTTTAAAAAGGGGGGTGTTACCATAAAAAAGTTGGGAATATTTTTTACTAAATATAAAAAAAAAAAAAGAGTAAAAATAGTTTTTCCCTTAAGGGATAAAAAAAACATAAAAAAAGTTGGGAAAAATAAATTTAAAAAGGATAAAAGGAAATAAATATTTAATAAAAAAAATTATTGAACATCATTTCCTGAAAAAAAAATCTACACATTAGGGGGATTCACATGACCTTAAACGGAAAAAGTAAAAGTAAAGTTTTTTTTTTGTGTGAAAAGGAAAAGGTTAAAAAAAAAATTTTAAAAAAAAAATGAAGAAAAACGCTATTTCATGTTCATGCTGCAAAAAATTTTTTTTTTAAATTACACAGTAATAAATACAACATCTCCCGCATAAAACAAGTCATCATAAAAACGCTTTGAAAAAATAAAAAAAAATTTTTGAATGTTTTAAATACAGAAAATGGCAACTACAAAATTTAGTGGTTTTATTTTAAAAACCCCAGACTGTTAAATTTTTTTTCTGGTTTGTGGGTTATGGCCCTTATTCGTAAAAATTAATATTTTTTTTTAAAGTGGGGCCCTTAGTTCCAGGGTGTTTTTCATTCGAGGAGGGGTTAAAATACTAAGAAATCACTTTACCAAAAAAAACAAAATATCAGGGTAACCCAAAAAAAATCACAGGGAAAAAAATATCCCCCAAAAAAAACGTATACTTTATTTCAAATGAAAAAATAGTCCCTTTACGATAACCACAAACTTATACACCCAAAATACACCAAAAAGATAAATATGCTTACATCACGCATAGGACAATTTTAAAATGAAGGGGTAATTTCCCAGGGAAACCTAGGGAAACCCAACCCTACCCAAAAACCATATAAACCTTTTCCCCATTTTAAATTGTGGGTTTATTGCCCGGGAAAAAGGGTGGCCCCACAAAGATGGTAGAATTTAAAAATCTTGGCTTTGAAAAAACGCACTTCTGGTCTGCAGTATCTAGGTGTTTAAAAGCATTGGGTAATTTGCAGATATGTATAAAATTAAAACATGGGCCTTTATTTATGTTGTGATATTTTTTATCCCGTTTCACAGATGTATCCCAATTTTGATCTTCCCTGGGGGAGGGGTTAGGGATGCCCTATTATATCAGACACATGTTTTTTATTGCCCTTCCTAAAAAAATATGGGGGGGCCCCCTTTTCGTGGGATACCTCACAAAAAGTGTGTTTTTTGGCCATTAGGGGCCCAAATTTTTCCCCTGGGACCCAACAAAAATGGGGGGGAAAAAACCTAGGGAATTTTCTGCCCTTTGGCCTTTTTTTTCTTTTGTTATTGGGGTACAGTTATCCTTTTCTTCCTGTCTGTGTATTTGCCTGGTGACATATAAAAAGGCCCCGGGAAATGGGGCCCAAAAGGAAGTCGGTGGTACCCCGGTGGGGCCCCCAGTCCTGTGGGCCCAGAGGAATGCTGGCCCCTCCCAAGGCCCGTCTCCCATCCCGTCCCGGGGGCTTATGGGCGTCGATTTCCCCCCGGGGGGGGGTGGGTCAAACGGGCAGAGTGCTGCCGGCGCTCCGCTGTAGACCCTGGTAGGCCTAAGGTGCTAGGCCTTAAGCCTACCAGGCGCCTGCTTCTAGTGGTGATGTAGGCCACGCGATGACATCACACGAGCTAAAGGGGGCCCTGACTAACTGCACACTAGCTAGAGGGGGCCCTGACTGCCTGCACACTGGCTAAAGGGGGCCCTGACTGCCTGCACTCTATCTAAAGGGAACCCTGACTACATGCACACTATCTGAGGGGGGGCTGACTACCGGTACACTAGCTAAAGGGGGGCCCTGACTACCGGCACTCTAGCTAAAGGGGGCCCTGACTACCGGCACACTAGCTAAACGGGGCTCTGACTACCGGCACACTAGCTAAAGGAGGCTCTAACTGCCTGTATACTACCGAAAGGAGGCCCTAACGGTAAACTACCTATAGGAGGCCCCTATCTGTCTGTATACTACCTAAAGGGACGCCCTAACTGCCTGCATACTACCTAAAAGGGGGCCCTTACTGCCTGCATACTACCTAAAAGGAGACCCTAACTGCCTGTATACTACCTAAAAGGGGGCCCTAACTGCTTGCAGCCTATTTAAAGGGGACCCTAACTACCTACAGCTTACGTAACTGGAGGCAACCACCTACCTACAGCCTAATTAACTGGGACCCACCAATACCTACCTACATCCTACCTAACTGGCGTCCACCAACCTAACTGTAGCCTATCAACTTGCCTAACTAGGTACCCACCAACCTACCTGAGGCTTGCCTACCAACTTATCCAGCGGGGGTCTACCTACATAAATAGGGCCTATTTAGTTACCTGGGGCCTTGCCCATTTGCCTACCTACCTAGATTCTTGTCTACCTACCTGGTAATATAATTGAGAGGGCAGCAGCTCATAGTTGTAGCATTATCTCCAAGGGGTTAGTTCTCTCCCCACCTTCCAACCTCTTAGGATACTAGGCCTCTAAGTTATGGCTTGTACCCGCTCTCCCACCCCTGGAAAGTTTGTACAGAGGTGGGAATAGGTAAAGTGGTGCTGGAAAAGTGAGGATTCTAAGATATTTGTGTGTAAATTCTGCATGGATGAGTGGTGGCCGGGACAAGTCATCATGGTGGTGTGGAACGGATGGAGAATAAAAGGGAAAAAGAACAACTCATGAGAAGAGAAGATCATCAGATATAAAGTCTCCGTGAGCCCCATTTCGGGGGTTTATTTTACTTCTATATTGGATCAGTGTTGTATTCATTGTAATGTGATCTGACCTGAGCTGGTGTCAGACCTCTATGTGGTCTCCATATGGCGATGTTGAAGGTTATATCGCCGCAAGTATAGTGGCAGCGTACACTTGTCCCTGATTGTAAAAGTAAGGGAACACCTGACCCTGTGATTAGGAGTTTTTGCTTTCTTACTAGTGTTTATTTTAGAAGGTGGTGAGTTGCGTGAACAAGGGAAACGTGGGGGAGGATATTGTATGTGGGCTGGTGGTGGGTGGTGGGGGATGGATGGAGCTACTTAGCCATGTGTCTATGATATGTTAGACTGACATATGTGTGAGACAGACAGATATGTGACTCCCTAGTATTGCGAACTACACAATACAGTTCTGTTTTGCACACTGTATTATGTGGTAAAATGGGCGCGAGGCAGGTAATATTTTCATGTACAGTAGCTGTAGGGTGGGCCCCAAAGATCAATTCCCCTGTGGGCCCCAGACCCCCCCCCAAGTCTGACACTGCATATAGGCATTATTAAGTGTGATACCAGGGGCCTTAAGGGATAGTCATCTTGAGTGGGGCCATCCTTGTCAGGGCGATGACCCCACAATCTGGTAGGGAACAGGCTATAGGTTATAGGCTTCACTAGGATTACTCTTCATCTTCTGATTGTCCAATGCATGATGACAACAGTGCCATAAGTAAACATTCATTGTTCCCTCTTGTGTATTTCGTCGAAAGACAGGTATTTATCTTTTTGGTGTATTTCAGGTGTATACGTTTCTGGTTATCGTAAAGGGGCTATTTTTATTGTTTGAAATAAAGTTTAAGTTTTATGGGGGTTACATACTTGACCCCTTAAGGACCCGGGGGTTTTTTTGTTGACACGTTCGTTTTTCCCTCCTCGCCTTCCCAGATCCATAATTTTTTTATTTTTCCACCTACATAGACATATGAGGGCTTTTATTTTGTGGGACAAGATGTACTTTCTAACGGTGTTATTCACTGTACTATAGAATATACTGGGAAACCGCAAAAAAATTCCAAGTGGGACAAATTGTGAAAAAAAACGTATTTTGGCCATGTTTGCGGGAGTTTTGCTTTTACGGCATTCAATATTCGGTAAATATAATGTTATCTGTATTCTACAGGTTGATACGCATCCGGCAATATCAAACATGTAGGGTTTTCGTTATGTTTTGGTACCATAAAAAAATTCCAAACTTTTTCTATTTTTTAAATTTGCACCACGGCGCCATTTTGTGCGACCAATAACTTTTTTGTACTAACACCTATGGAAGTCAGTGAGGGTGCATTTTTTGTGGGCTTAAGTGTACTTTTTATCTCTAGCAGTTTGGAATGCATGCAACTTTTTGATCACTTTTATTCCATTTTTTAAGTGACGTAAAATGACCAAAAAACGCAATTTTGCCGTTTGGAATTTTTTTCTTCTATGGTGTTTAGCGTACGGGATAAATGATGTTATATTTTTATAGATCAGACTTTTTCGGACGCGGCGATACCAAATATTTTCAATTTTTTTATTATTTTATTGTTTTTATTTGTAAAATGGGGACAGTGGGGTGATTTGCACTTTTAATACTTTTTTTTTTTGTACTTTAAAACTTTCTTTCTGTTTTTTTTTTACTGTAACATTGAGTCCACCTAGGGTGCTTGACCACTAGGTGGCGCGATCGTTAATACAGTCTTATGCATTGCATAGACAACGCATTAGACTGTACCAAGATGGTGGTTTCCCCACTTCCTGTCTGCGGCCGGAAGTGGGGCAAACCAGGACATGGCAGTGATGGGAGCATTCACAGGGCTCCCCGCTGCCATGTCCGGGCGTCGGATCGCTGCAGTTATGCTGCGGCGATGCTGATCGCCCTGAAGAGTGGTGCGCGGCACCGATCTTCATTCATTCCGAGGCCGCACCCATCTTTGCCGCGGCATCTGAAGGGTTAAACAGTGCGGGCGGGCGACGCTGCCCGTTCGCGCTGTAACGACCGGGTGTGCGGAGGGGTCGTGAAGCGATCCCCCTGCAAAGCCCCTTATGGACCCTGGGACGTACTCATACGTCCAGGGTCCTTAAGGGGTTAACATAAGTTCAAAATACAATGGCAACACATATTGACTAACAACTGGTACAGAGGAAGAGAAGACCCTGTCTGCAAAGGCTTACAATCTACAAAAATTAGGGCTTGTCCCCCGCCAATGGTTTTCAGCCAGTTTTACAGACGATTTTTGGTTTTGGAAACCGTCTGTAAACCAGATGACAAACTTTTAAATGGACCTCTATGGAAAACCCATGCAGCAGTCCCCACTGCACGGATTTTCTGCCGGGCGTTTTTTTAGACCGCCAGCGGTCCAAAAAACATTAAGCATGTTCATTCTTCCGCCCGAAAAATATGAAAATCTTAATGCGAGGGGGGAGGACAAACAGTGTAGAAAAGCCGTCCCCCAGCAGTCGTGTGCATGGCCACAAAACAGAGCAAATAACGGTCGGATAATCCTACCGGTATTTGCTCTCTGCCGTGGGGACGGGCCCTTAGAGCTCATAGCAACATAGATTAAATGGAATTTTTAGTCCTTATTGCAACCACAAAGGCATGACATATTCAGAATAACTTTTTTCCTTGCCTGCTATGAAATACAAGTAACAGTCAATTCTATATTTACCAATGTAGGTCATTCTGTTTATGAATGTGATTGTATTTAATCAGTGCACTACATGGAAGCATTTACATAAGCTTTAACTGGCAATGGCAGTTTAATTTAATCTCTTGTTTAAAGAAACTTCAAATCATTAGCCTAATCCTTTTAGTAGTACAAGTAGCGGAATACAGTACATTGCAAACAGGATTAAAAGCCCTGATTGATACACACTTAACAATTCGTCGTTTTTTTCTTTATATAAATAAGCACACCGCAAGATCGATGTTCAATTAGCAGAAAGAATTAGTATAGTGTACTGTGTACCAAATTGCAAATGACTCATAGTAAGGTGTAATAGATCACTGTAGAACTTTTGGACTACTCGACATATATGAAATTGTAGTCAGTCTCCTGGCATTCATCTATGCTAATGCAATCCATAAATGAATACAGGAATGAGTATGGTGATTGTTTTATTTAATGTTATTTAGTGACTTCAGTGGCATCATAGTATCTTTTTAGGTATAATTTAGGTATGTTTTACACCTTTTGCCCCCTTTCTTGGTGAGGTACAGTTTCCTTTTCGGTAGTACACAAGCGTTTTAAAACAACAAACATTCCATTAGGCATAGAGACAGAGGCAGTCTGGGGTACAAACTAGGTCCTTCCATATGTTATTCAGAAAAACAAGAACAAGCACAATATAGAACTAAACAAAATTCCTGCTCGTCCGAGCACTTACATTATAGCGGTAGTTTGCTCACTAACAACTTAGCCAGTAATGGAGTTGGTGTAACAGACAGTGGCCTCTTCCAGTATATAGCTTCTCCAGCCAACTGCAAAGACCAGAGTTGCAGCCACAGCTAGTCAGCTGGCTTGCTGACTTTAAATACGCCCAGTAAATCTTGACGTGGAACGATAAATTATCTCCTAAAATTAGGAGTGATTAGTATCTTGCAGAGTACCTCCTCCAGTTTCTGAAATGCTTGTTCAGTCTCCTGGTTCTACTTCACCATGGTGGATTTTGCCCCTTTGGTCAGGTCAGTAAGAGGGGCGGCTATATAGGCGAAGCCTGTTACGAACCTCCTATACTACCCTGCAATCCCCATAAAGGCTCTGACCTGCTTCTTAGAAACGGGTTGCGGCCAATTTTTAATTGCTTTGATCTTGTATATTTGGTGCTTGATAACCCCTCGCCCAATGTCGTACCTGAGATAGCGAGCCTCCTCTAACCCTATTGCACACTTTTTCAGGTTGGCGGTTAAGCTTGCAACCCCTATTGTGTCCAGGTCCGCTTGTACCTTGGCTAGATGGGACTTCCAGTCTTCACTATATATCACCACATCATCCAAATATGCAGCTGCATACTCTTTATGGGGATGCAGGATGAGTTCCATCAACCTCTGACCTACATGGGGCTCCTGTTACGTTCCAAAGGGAAGGACAACATACTGAAAATGTCCCTTTGGGGTAGAAAAGGGCATTTTTCTTTTGCCTCATCTGTGAGGGGAACCTGCCAATAGCCTTTGGTAAGGTATAAAGTGCTTATATACCTAGCGGACTCCAACCTCTCAATCAATTAATCAACCCGGACATGAAGTAGGCATCAATTGACCACCCACTTTGTGACTTTTCTATTACCCCTAGCGCTAGCATCTTTTTAACCTTTTCTGCGATCGTTTGTCTCTGGACTTTGGGGATCCTATATGTCCATACCCGTACCTTCTGACTGGGCTCCGTAATAATGTCATGTTTGATGACCCTGGTATGGCCTGGTATTTTCAAGAAGACCCATCGGTTCCTTTGTAGGAATTCTCTAACTTCCTGTTCCTGGACCTCTGACAAAGACTCTGACAAATGGTAAATCTATGTTTGTCGGCCCCCTATGTTCCCATTACAGCCGTGAGACTTTCACTGTCCTTCCAAGTATTGATTAGGTTGACTTGGGAAATTTAATAAGGTTTCCTTTTCCCTGGCTGGAACACCTTATAATTTACCTCATTAACCCTTTCTCTGATCTCATAGGGACCTCGCCATTTCGCCAGGAACTTACTCTCGACCGCCTGACTGAAACATTCTGACCCTTGTTGACCTGTTATACACCCTGGCCTGGGTTTCCTGGGCCTGCTGCAAGTTCTTCCTGACTATGGGAAGGACTGCCATGATTCTATCTTGCATCTTGGAGATGTGCTCAATTACACTTTTGTAGAGAGTATTCTCCTGTTCCTAGGTCTCTCTGGCCATGTCTAGGAGTCCCCTAGGATGTCTACCGTATAGGAGCTCAAAAGGTGAGAACCCTGTGGATGCTTCCTGTATGGAGAATGTCAGGTCCCTAAGATCCTTATCCATCACCTTTTTAACATCACTTTCTGGGTTTTATTAAACCTTTCCATCAGACCATCGGTCTGATGATGACATACAGAGGTACGGAGGTGGGTAATGTTTAGAAGCCGGCACAGCTTTTTGGTCACCTTGAATATGAAGTGTGCCCTGGTTAGTTAGGATCTCTTTTGGAATCCTGGTTCAGGTGAACATCTGGAACAGCTCCTTCGCTATACCTTTAGAGGAGGAGTTTCCAAGGGAAATGGCCTCTGGCTAGCGGGTGGCATATTCTAGGAACACTATGATGTACTGATGATCCCTGGCTGACTTAGGATGAGGCCCCACCAGACCTATGCAGATATGCTCAAATGGGAGTTTTAGTATCGGAAGAGGAATTAGCAGGCTTCAAAAATGGGGTCCATCGATAACCTTTACGTTTTTCCACCCATTTACCAGGTTTGTGTCCCTCAGTTGTTCAGTACCAAAGTTCCCCCTCGATATTGGTAAAGAAGAGAACTGTAGCTCAGAGTGGCTTTCTTCTTGGTCCCCTGCCAGGACTGACAATGGAAACGTATCCAGTTCTCCTTGTACCAGTGCAGACACATCACCAGCTTCACCTATGTCATGTACAGGCGGTACAACATTATAGCTTTAAGTGTTTATTTCCCCACAAATCCCAGAACAAGGGAAAGTAACAGTCTATGATAGCATTGTGGGGCAAGCTCGCCATGACAGCCACCTCATGTCATGCGGCCCCACAGGGAGTCTTTATGGTGAGTAGGGCGGCGGGATAGTCTTTAGTGTCACGTGAATACAGACCACCCCTAGACGGCGGGATTTGAGTTGGTCTGAGCCCACCAAGCCGGGTTCACCAAACTCCCAGAATCCATGAGAGCTTGCACCGCGTGTCCATTAATTGTGACAGCACATTCACATCTGTCCCCGCCAGTCTCAGCATGAGTGGAATAAGAAGGATTTGCAAATAATTACATACGTCTCCCCAATCCACAGTTCATTGGTTTTCCCAAAGGTCGGACAACGTGCCGCCACATGTCCCAGTCCTTGACACCAACAGCATACAATGGGGCCCCAGGCTCTAGGTAAAGGGTCCCTTTTTGGGGTGGGTGACCTTTCCTCCTTTTCACCCAGCTGTGACCCACTCTGATTAGGACATTTTCTTTCCCCATTTGGGACAGGGACAGTGTTACCCTGTGCTGGTGTCTGTGGGTTCCCAAAGTAATGCAGACGACTTGCTCGACCACCTGTGCAGGCATAAGATTCTTGGGTTGTAGCCACAGGTCGTACATTTGTGATCGAGCTGGCTTTGCAGGATCAAACTCCCAGGTGTATACTCCCTGGGCCTGTACTGCCAGGGTAACCCCCTGTCGGGTTAGTGTTTCCCCTTTTAACTTGCTGTAAACTTTGGCGTCTTGAACCCTGAGTTTGAAGCAGACCTTTTGCGGTTCACCTGTTAGAAAGGCGGCAAGGATGTCCGTCCACTGGAAGCTACTCTCTCTCCACGATCCTCTCGAAGGTCCCTAGATACACCTCAATGTCATCATCTTGGATTATCTTGTGTAGGACTTTTAGCACAACTTGAACTGCCAACCTGTCGACCCCTCTGGCCTTTCGGTCAGGACCTGTCGCTGCTGCAGAGCCTGGTTCACCTACTACTGTTCTTTCATAGTGGCTTGGTGTGCTTCTATCAACAGGCGATATGTCTCTACCTGGGCCTGTACTGTCTCCTTGTGTGCCTTTTGATTGCTTTCCACCATCAACTGGAGGATGCTATTGGCCTGGATTAGCTGTTTCAACAGCTCGTCCATTTTGACAGTCTTGCTATGTTGCACAGTTGCAGCTTTCACCCAGTACATAGTTTGGCGACACTTCTTCTGCCTCTCCCTTTAAGAGTACTGTCTCTATAACAAGCTCATTGCATCCTCCACCATATGTGATATGTTGTTGAGCTTGTGTAGCAGACACTGGCCTCCTCCAGTGTATAGCTTCTCTAGCCAAATGCCAAGACCAGTGTGGCAGCCACACTTAGTCAGCTGACTTGCTGACTTTAAATAGGCTAGGTAAATCCTGGCATGGAACATGGGGTGTAGGCACCCACCCAACACTTTGTCTACTCCCAATAAAAAAAGTCTCGTAATGGCTGGAAGACATACTAACATTTAAACGTGTGTCAAGTGCCTGATGCAGTTGACACCTATCTAATTGCTTTCTATTTCACCAAGGCTCCTTAACTTGGTGTCATGCATACATACATCTGCGGTACCCCAGATACATGCAATGACCCTGGTTGGGATATATATGACATCACAGACCTTTCCAGCTGCAGCCTTAATAGATAGATAGATAGATAGATAGATAGATAGATAGATAGATAGATAGATAGATACAAGGGCGTAACTACCGGGGTAGCAGACGTAGCAGCT
The DNA here is from genome assembly GCA_025379985.1 of Phyllomedusa bahiana. Lineage (NCBI taxonomy): Eukaryota > Metazoa > Chordata > Amphibia > Anura > Hylidae > Phyllomedusa > Phyllomedusa bahiana. The sequence continues at coordinate 20,462 of JAODAL010058113.1, forward strand.
GCCACGGGGCCCAGTCGCTTAGGGCGCCCGGGGCAGCCGCTACCACATCTGCTACCCCGGTAATGCCGCTCCTGTGCCCGCCGGCAGTGAACTTAACACTTCACTGTGGCGGGTGCGGAGCTGAGGGGCCCGGCGCATCCTGCCTTTGAACGCTCAGAGGCAGCGCTGCCCGGTGGTAACAGAGCTCCGCTCTGCCACTTCCCCTGCCGGCTCTCACTGATCATGAGGGCGGCACGGTGACGTCACATCACCGCGCCACCCGCGCTGAGCACTGAGGCTGCAGCGCGGCGCATCGGGGGTGCGTGGAACGAGGTAAGTAAGTGATTTCTTATTTTACCTGCCCTGTATGCCTATATAATGCCCCCCTAAGCCTGCCTATATAAAGCCCCCTAAGCCTGCCTATATAAAGCCCCCCTAAGCCTGCCTGTATAAAGCCCCCCTAAGTCTGCCTATATAAAGCCCCCCTAAGCCTGCCTATATAAAGCCCCCCCTAAGCCTGCCTATATAAAGCCCCCCAAAGCCTGCCTATATAAAGCCCCCCTAGCCTGCCTATTAAAAGCCCCCCTAAGCCTGCCTATATAAAGACCCCCCCCAAGCAACTTGCCTATATAAAGCCCCCCTATTTTTAGCCTGCCTATATAAAAGCCCCCCCAAAGCCTGCCATATTAGCTCCTATAGCCCCCCTAAAGCTTGCCTACCTATATAGCCCCCCTGAAGCCTGCCTGTCTACTTATATGGGGCCCTATAGCTACCTAAACCTTGCCAACCTACCTATATGGCCCCTATAGCCCACCTAACCCCTGTCTACCTGTATGGCTCCCTATAGCTACCTAAACCCTGCCTGCCTATATGGGAACTCTATTGTCTACCTAAACCTTGCCTATCTGGGCCCCATATAGCCAGGGGGGCAGGGAGGGAGGTGCTGGAAACGTCAGAATTCTAAGATATTTGTGTCTAAATCTCCAGGGACAAGTGGTTGGGAGACGTCATCATGATGGTCTGGACCGGATGCAGAACAAAAGGGAAAGTCAACGACTTATTAGAAACGTCACCTGTGAGTCACAAGATGTAACTACACTTTAATCACATATGTCTGCAGAGTCTGTGTACACTGGTTTCTACCACTATATGGTCACTGTATGGAGGTAACATACAGTTTGTAGGGCACCTGTGTACATTAGTATATACTAGTATATACTACTATATGGTCACTGTATGGAGGTACTATTGGTCTTTGTGTACTGATCAGTAATAGTATTGGGGTATTATTCAGTCACTTTGTGGTGGTAATTTGTGGTCATGTTCTGGCGGTATAATCAGGTTCCTATGTAATAGCGTTATTGGTAATGTTGGTCTTGGTATAGTGGATTTGTTTGGTAGCAGTATGATAGTGAGATGTATGGTGAGGTATTTGCCCCTTGTATTATCTAACAGCATGTCCTGGTAAATGTTCGTGGTCAGGGAGGTGGTCGAGGGGAGGAGGGGTAGGGGGCCCCATCCAAAAGTTTGCTATTGGGCCCTGGCTTCTCTAGTTACGTCCCTGGATAGATAGACTGCATATAGTGTTGAGCGATTATTATCGACAAAGTTGAAATCTGCACAGTTTTTATGGTGATCGCATTTTTTAGATCATGCGATAATTTAGGTTAAAATCTGTACATCATCTATTAAGATCGCGCCATTTTCGGCGCTTCCTGTAATTTTGGCGGCCAGCAAATCAGATTACAGAATAGAGCAGGGGGAGATGTGTGTGCGAACGTCATGACTGGGGTTTTTAAGGTTGCGATTGGTTGGAAAAATCACAATGACCTGTTTTTC
>JAODAL010058114.1:0-22279 GCA_025379985.1 Phyllomedusa bahiana
ACCCCGCCTACCTGTGAGTGATTGCTTGCGGGGGCACCCGGGTATGCGTGGTACAGAATCGTCAGCAGGTATAGTGGGGGACGGGCAAAGGTCAGGAAAAGGGGGCTGGGTTTTCGTGGTCGTGGCAGGAAGGGTCAGGGAAGGGGCAGAGGTTGGGTCGAAACGGAGCAAAGGTAGGGTACACAGTAGATCGAACAACAACTGGGAACCTTTCTCAATAGGAAAGGCACTAAAGACCCGGGTAGGGAGTGGAACGGAAGCGACGGGTAATATAGAGGCAGTGCCCGGAATTTTCCAATTACTGGTCACTGGCCTTTTTAAAATTCCCAAAGGGGCGTGCACGTGCCATAAGCACGGGGACGGGGGGCGCCCGTCGCCCGACACCCGGGCACGTCGGCACGGGAGGGTACGGAGGCGGGCCCAAACCCGCGACGGCCCCGCATCCCGAGTTGGGGGGGCCCCCGCCGTAAAAACAGTACCCCCCTTACCCTCCCCTTTTCCTGGGCTGGGGGAATTTCTGCAGAACCACGGTCCAGGTGTTTCCCCCGGGCTCCCAAGTCTTTCTTCGGGACCAAACCCCCTTCCATCGATAAGGAAATGCCGTTTTTCCCCGATGGTCTTCATACCCGGATTTTTTTTTACAGCGAAGATTTGGGGGGACCCGCTTCGAAGATGGAGGAGCAATCCTTGGGAAAAGGTTCAGGACAAAAGGTTTCATAAGGAACATGGAAGATTTTGGAAATGATTGTGGAGGGAGGGGAAAAGTTTTAGCAGGGGGTTTTTGCGCCTGAGTATTTTTCAAATGGTCCACGTAGGGGGCAAAATTTGTACGGGGGGTTTCTTGACCCGGGATAATCGGGCCCGATAGCCAACCTTGCGCCGGGAAAAACATGGGGGGTCTTTTTTTTTGTCCGTTGCCTTCTGTGGTGGACGCATGCTGCAAGACTAGCGCGTCTGATCCAAAGGGACGATATCTGGGGAAAAAGTATCTGCTGCCGGCACCTAACGGAGAAGACAATGGTAACGGAGGGGGGGGATGCTGGTCATAGCGATGAAAATGGAGAGTACCAGTGGATTCCGAATGGGGAGTTTGGGAAAAACAAAGTGCCGCAAATAGCCCCCCAGGATTGATTGATTTTCTAATTACCCATTCTCTGCGGTGGTAGGGGAGGAGAAAAATCAGGTTTTCCCCTCAACCGAAGCGACACCCCGCAAACCCTGAACAAATTGGCCCCCCCGATCCAGACAATATGCGGGTATCCGGTAGACGGAAATGGGGGAAAAAAAAAATGGCTCCCAACGGGGGGGCAGATGGACCCTGGCAACGGGATAAAGTGCCCATCTTCGAAAAAGGGTCCGTGACCCCCCAGATACGTGTCCCCTTTAGGGGCGATCCGTGAGAAATCCATCACCACAGGGTTTCAAGGGCACTAGGGAGGGCAGAGGCGGGAGAAACCCGGGGTTTTTGTGGCGAGGGTTTTTTTTAAAGAGCACAAGAAACGCAGGACTTCACGAATTCCATGATGTCCCCCCCAACCCCGGCCCAAAAAAAAGGGAGATTAGGAGGAACGTTTTTGCATCCCTGGGTGCCCGGCCCCACTAGGAACGGGGCCCCCATTTAAAAATTCTCCCCCGGGGCGAGACGACAAAGTTTTCCCCTAAGGCACCTTTCGAAGATCCCCTGACCCCCCGCAGAGTTTACCCGTTCGGGGAAATTATACGCGGGGGTAGCCCCCCTCCCCCAAAATGGGAACACGGGAAGCGCTTTGGGCCCCCGATTTTTTTTTCTGGCCAAAAATGTATCTGGAAGTCAAAGGCGAGAAGAAGGGGGGCCCCCGGGGCTTGAGTGGTTGAGGCTTGGGCCGATTGGGGGTATTAAATTTTTTATGGGGAGTAAATGGTGATAGGATAGCGTGGCCTTCCCAGAAGAAAGCCCCCCCTCAAAGGGCCCCCTTGATACCCAGCAACTCCCCCCCCCCGATGGGTAATTTTTCCCGCGGGAAAAAGCTTTGAGAAGAAGGCACAGGTGATCATCTTTCCCTTACCCCCCTCTGCGTAAAATTGCACCAGCCCCGAGTGGAGCATCCCCCCCAAAAGAATGGCTTTGGGTAATTTTGGTCGGGGACGGCCCGGAGGCAAAATGTCCTTAACTGAACGAATGCCTTTTTGGGCCCTCTGGGGGGCCCATGCCTAGGGTTGGTGTTCTTTTTGGTAAGTGCAATGATGGGCCCCCCAAAGTAGATTAGTGGAGAATAAACTGACGTAGTAATTCGGAAGCCGGAAGCATTGTATGGGGTAGACCCACCCCCTAGGGCCCGGGAAATGGCCAACAAGGCAGGGTCCATTGTAACCCCGGTCCGAGATGACGTAACCAAGGAAAGGGGGGCTGGTCTGGTGGGAAAAGACATTTCTTAATTTAACATAGAGGGGGTTGGCACGTAGCGCTCCAAACAAGGCGAATGGAGCGATGATCTTCAAATCAGCAGAAAGCAAGAATGTGTCTAGGGAGACCCCCTACACGCTAGAGGAGATCCGGAAGATATCATTTACAAAATTTGGAAGACGGGTGGGCATTGACAGACCGAAGGGCATACGAGGTACTCAAAGTGACCATCCCCTGTGTTAAAAAAAAGTCTTTTCCCCAATGCGGGGGTGTAGGCCCTCCAGGTCAAACTTGGAGAAAATCTTTGCTCCCAAAAGCCGGTCAAACAGTTCTTGTAATGGCAAAGGTAGGGTTTTTTTCAGTGATTTGTTAAGGCCCCTAGTCTACAAGGGGGGCCCCTTTCTTGCACAAAAAAAAAATCCTGCCCCCCCCCCGGGGAGGAGATTGCGTATAAAGCCCCTTTTGAAGGTTTTCCCCATGTAGGGCGACATGGCCCGAGTCTCCCCGGACCACATGGGAAAACCCCGCCCCCTGGGAGGGCTGGTTCCTGGCAAAATCATTGGGCATAAGGGCATGAGGGGGAAGGGGTTTGCCCCCTCTTGAGAAGCGACCGTAAACCGGTATTCTGGGGGCCTGGGGGAGAGGGGGTTGGGGAAAAGGGAAAGGACGAACGGGCGGGGTGGCCCCCAGGCAAAGGGTTCCGGCAGTCAGGACCCAGCGCCGACCCCCCGTCTTCCAATTAAGCATAGGGGCAGGCGCTGCACCACGGAAGCCCCCAAAAGGATTTGCCCCGGAAAATCGAGACAGCAGTAGAGGGGGAAACTTCCCTTTGCAAGACGCCCACGTGGAGGTTCACCACTTGGCCTGTACGAATGACGTTCAAAGGATTCCCCCTTTGGGCGAGGGTATCACCCCAAAGGCTTCTCCCAACCCCTGGAAGCTGATACCGGGGCAAGGGGGGGTGGAAAAAATTCCCGGGAACCGGATTCCCCGGAACGCGGAGCCCGGAATACAAGTCCCCAGCCGCCCTGTTTTCCCCCCGCATGTAGGGGCGGGGAAAGGGGAGTTTCCCCTGGAAAAGCCTCCCAACATGGCCTAGGGGCGGGGTTCCCCGGCGTTGGGGCGAAGCGGACGCTCCCCCGAAAATGATTGGACTGGGCAGTAAGGCACAGCTTTTCTGCCCCCGAGGGATAACTCTTGTTAGAAATGTGAGCCTGATACCTGCTGGGCTCTTCCCCCGGGAAAGGGAAAGGGGGTGGAGGCCTCTGTACCGGCCCGGGGTGGTAGACGGCGGGTGTGCCCGGGCACGATTTGGGGGAAACTCTTTTTGCCCCTCGCGAACGCACTCATTAGGTGGCCCGGTGGATTAATTCGCTTAAAGAGGGTGGCAAATCTCTTGCTGCAAGGGCATCCCAACCCTGCTGGTAAGGTTTCTTAAAGTGCTCAAGTGCGGCGTTATTCCAGGATAACTTGATGCCCGGTGCGAAACGTACCCCTAGTCTCGACCGAGGTTTTCGCCCGGCGAGTTCAAGGTGCCGTCTTCGCGTGATCCCGTACTGACTCCTCGAAGACATGGGAATTCAGAGAGGAAAGGCCTCAGGGCCGCATCACCCGGTCCTCCTGTCCAGAGAGTGTAGCCCCCCCCAGGTTCCCGGAAAAGGGGTGACCCCCAAACGCCACCCTTTGGGAAAGTTCAAAGGAATTGGGATCCCCTTAAATTGAGTGCATGGTGATGGGGGAGGGAAACCCTGCAGAGCTTGGGGTCCCCGGGCAAATTTGGGAGACAGGAAAAAGAAGCTTGGGGGCCCCAAAGGAGTCATTTGGGGTCGCCGGGCGGGGGGGGCCCCCCGGGAGGGGGTGGAGGCTGCCCGGGTAGTGACCAAACTGTGCATCTGGTGGTCAAAAGATATAGCTGTTGCCCGCTGGCCAGTTGTTTAATGTGGCCACACGGAGCATGCAGTTGAGTCTGCTTTAGTTTAAGTCCGGTGGAACAACGCAGAAGTGACAGAGAGTGTCAAGACCCTAGTAGCAGCAGCAGGCTGTTTAGGTCTAAAACTCACTCTTTTGCCCATAGTAACCTATGGGCAAAAAAGTAAGTTTTAGACCTAAATGGGTTCATACATGTGTCCCTTAGAGCCTAATTGTCTTGCCTAAGATGTACCACGTATCCAGTTTACTCTTGTGGATCATAATTCCAGTTTCTCCTCACCTGTTTGGGTATAACAATGAACCTAGTCAACATCTCCCATAGACTTTAACCCCTTAACGACCGCGCACTGTCTTTTGACGTCGGCTGGTGCGGGTTGTTTGTCTATAGCGACGTCTTTTGGTGTCACTGTAGACTTCGGGGTTTGCGTTGCCCAGCGGATCGGGGCTGTACTACACAGCGCTGATCCCAGAGCATCTCCTGCGAGTGCTTTAACCCGTTGATTGTGGCGGTGCGTTACCGCAGCACAATCAAAGGGTTCCCCTGCTCTATCGGGTGATCGGAACACCCGGTGACCCGACAGAGTCGAGGAACGGCTGCACAGTCAGCCCTGGGGACCTAGAGTGGCCCCAGAGCTGTCTGTGTATGAAGCCAGTGACCACACTGTGTGCTGTCCAGATCACTGCCTGTGTCAAAGTGACACAGATTAGAATGTATTAGCATATATGAATATGCTAATACATTACTAAGTGTTTAAAAAAGTAAAACAGTTCTCCCTTCATGGGATTAAAAAATAAGTAAAAAGTATAAAAAGTGTAAAAAAAAAATGAATAAAAAAAAATAATAAACTAAAAATAAATATTTAATAGAAAATAATTGTACATACATTACACATAATAAAAACCCTACACATATTAGGTATCCACATGACCGTAATAACTTGTAGAATGAATCTAAGTGTGGAATATGAATGGTGTAAAAAAAATGTAAAAAAAAACTAAATTTTTTTTTTAAATGTTAAAAAAATTCTGCAATAACTTTTAAGTGAACTTAAACTATTTCCCCATAAAGTATAACTTGTCCCGAATAAAATGAGGCCTCATCCAACTGCATCATTGAAAAAATAAAAAAGTTACAACTGTTGAAACGCAAGGAGGCAAAAACTAAAAAAATGTTCTGGTCATTAACTACTTTTCAGGCCTGGGGCTTAAGGGGTTAATGGGAATCGACGATCGATCAAGATAGTAAATTGGCGCAATAATTCTCAAAATCGGCAATCGTCGAGATCTCGATATTTTTACTGATGGCTCATCACTAATTTTTATAAATGTCAAATGATCCAAATTGTAAGGGGAAAGACGAATATGTTTGTCAGTTATCACCCCGCCAGCTGTGCTGAATGTGCGTTCTGAGATAACACTGGCTGCTGGGCAGGATAAAACTTCTATGGCGTGTCGAGCAAGCTCAGGCCTTTCATCCAGTTTGGACAACCAGAAGTTGAATGTATATAGACTAAGTCCAAAAACATTGATGTTGAGCCGCAGGTAGTCATGGACCATGGTCTTAAGGCGTTCTCTGTGTGTCTAAATGTTGCCCTGCTTTGCAGGCGTTGGTTTTGTAAAAATGTTGTAAAAATTGTATTATATCCTTTCATGGCTCAGAACTGAAAATATAACACTTTGATACAGTGTAAAGTAGTCAGTGTACAGCTTGCATAACAGTATCAATTTAGTGTGCCCTCAAAATAACTCAACACACACCCATACATGTCTAAACTGCTGGCAACAAAAATAAGAAATTGTGTTCAATTTGCCATTTTGCCTCCATGGTGTCATGTGACTCGTTAATGCTATAAGGTTTCAGGTGTGAATGGGGAGCAGGTGTGTTAAATTTGGCGTTATCACTCTCACACTCTCTTATGTTGGTCTCTGGAAGTTCAACATGGCACTTCATAGCAAAGAACTGTCTAAGGATCTAAAATAAAGAATTGTTGCTCTACATAAAGATGGTTAAGCCTATAAGAAGATTGTCAACACCCTAAAACTGAGCTGTAGCACGGTGTCCAAGACCATACAGCGGTGTAACAAGACAGGTTCCACTCAGAATTGGTCTTGCCATGGTCAATCAAAGAAATTCAGTGCATGTACTCAGCATCATATCCAGAGGTTGTCTTTTAAAAATAGATGTATGGGTGCTGCTAACATTCCTTTAGAGGTTAAAGGGGTGGGGGTGGGCCATCAGCCTGTTAGTGCTCTTACCATCTGCTGCACACTGCACTAAATTGGTCTGCATGGCTGTTGTCCCAGAAGGAAGCCTTTCTAAAGATGATGTGCAAGAAAGCCCGCAAACAGTTTGCTGAAGACAAGCAGATGAAGGACATAGATTACTGTAACCATGTCCTGTGTTCTGATGAGATCAAGGTAAACTTATTTAGCTCAGATGATGTCAAGTGTGTGCAGCAGCAACCAGGTGAGGAGTACAAAGACAAGTGTGTCTTGCCTACAATCAAGCATTATGGTGAGAATGTAATGGTTTAGGGATGCATGAATGCTGCCAGCTGTGGGGAGCTATAGATCATTGAGGGAACTATGAATGCCAACATGCACTGTTTCATACTGAAGATGGGCATGATCTTATCCCTTTGGAAACTGGGCCTCAGGGCATTATTCCAGCATAATAACCCCAAACTCACCTCCAAGTCGACCAATGCCTTGCTAAAGAAAATGAGGGTAAAGATACTGGACTAGTTAAGCATGTCTCCATACCAAAACCCTTTTGAGCATCTGTTGGGCATCCTCACATGGAAGGTGGAGGAGTGCAAGGTCTCTAACATCCACCAGCTGCTGATGTCATCATGCAGGAGTGGAGGAGGACTCCAGTGGCAATCTGTGAAACTCTAGTGAACTCCATGCCCAAGAGAGTAAAATAATGGTGGCAACATAAAATATTTACACTTTGGGCACAACTTGTCTACTTATAGATAGATATAACCCCCTTATAGGTAGATATAGTCCCCTGTATCTAGTCCCCCGTTTCCCCACTGAACAGCTAGTTTGCACCAAAACGCTGCTCCCTGTATCTAATAGGCCACTTGACTTCTGGCTTAGGAGATCTACCATCTTTGTTCAGCCTTCTGCAATAATTATACAATTGCAGAAGGGTGTACTAATGATCGTGCCTCTTAGTGGTCAAGTACCTTAAGGGGACTCAATGTAAAAGTAAAAAAATAAAATAAGATGTTTTAAAGTATAAATAAAAGAAAATATATTAAAAGTTCAAATCATCCCCCTTTTGCCCTTTTACAAAAAAAAAAAAGTTACACATAATTGGTATTGCTGCTTCAGGTGAAGTCCAATCTATTAAAATATAACATCAGTTATCCCATATGCTGAACACTGTAGTAGAAAAGAAAAAATCCAAATGTCAAAATTCCATTTTGAACCTGGCATGAAGCCAGATAGTTTATTCTGAGGACAATCTAACAACATTTTCCACATATACCAAGGGCCGCATGTATGCCTTCTGGAATTTGCTGGAAACTGGAAGACTTTCTCTATAATCCCTGCCCCAACTCTTCTTAACCCCTTCCTGACATAATAATATGGCTCTTCGTTTTTCTCGCCTCCCCATATTCCAAGAGCCATAACTCTTTTATTTTTCCATCTACAAAGACATGTGAGGGCTTTTATTTTCCAGGACAAGATGTACTTTTTAATGGTATAATTGACCTACCAAAGAATGTACTGGGAAACTGATAAGTAGGGCGAAATGAGAAATGCCCCATTTTTGTGTGGTTTTTGTTATATGGCGTTCACTTTTTTGTATAAATGATGTATTATCTGTATTCTGCAGTTTGGTACGTTTCTGATGATACCAAATATGTAGGGTTTTCTTTATGTTTTAGTACTTTTAAAAACATTCTCTATTTCTTAAATTTTCCTTTCAGGGCCATTTTCTGCGACCAACAACTTATTTGTTTTTCTACATATGGTTCCGAGTGATGGTGCCTTTTTTGTGAGCTGAAGAGTAGTTTTTATTGGCACCATAATGGGATACATGTGACTTATTAATCAAATTTAATTCCAATTTGTAGGGGAAGTGAAATAACCCCCAAAAATTGGCGTTTAGAGTTTCTTGCTCCTACCATGTTCAGCATGCAGGATAAATCATATATTTTAATAGATCATATTTTTATGGATGCAGCAATACCAATTATGTGTAAATGTTTTTATTTGCAAAATGGCAAAAGGGGGGTGATTTGAATTTTTTTTTTAATACTTATATTTTGTACATAGTAACAGTGAGTCCTCCTACGGTACTTAATGCAGAAGGGTGTACAGATGATTGAGCCCAGTTGTTGTTGTGTCAACAACAGTAGGGTGGTACCAATAAGACGTTTCTATTACTTACTGTTGTGTTAGTGGATTGGATACGTCATGTGGCGTTAAAGGGGTTAATACTCTTCTTACTAATATCTAGCTGCTCACCATTATGGCTTATAGTTGCAGTAGTCACATATTGAGATAACAAGACTTCACTGGAGATTGGGTAAACTGAGAAAGACAGGGAATCAGGAAAGCATCAGCATGGGTGCTGCAGCTCCACTAAAGACTAATTCACAAGAAGTGAATTTTTCTGGTCTGACCAAGTCAACTCCTACTATCAGCTGCAGTAAAAGTAAACACAAGACTGGCGTGGGACATAATATGGCGTTGATTTCCCTATACTTGCTCTTGTTCAATGCTTCTGGCAGCATTAGACATTACAACTGCAGCTATTAATTGGTACTAGTGATGATTTACTGCTGCTTACAGTTCTGAAGAGAGAAGGACGGTTGCCTTCTACATCTAGGGTTAAGCGTGTAGGAGGAAATCACATTGGGCACAGCATAGATGGTTTATAATAAGGAATGCAAGTATTACAGAACCCCTGACCTGGATGGAACTGTTAGGGTGGGCACTGTATGGCGAGCACAATAAGGTTGTACTGTATGTTCTATTTTAAGCAACCTGAATGAGCAATCAAGTGAAAACTGTTTATGTAATATCTCATAATGTCTTCCTCCAAAGAGCATTTATTTCTGAAACAATCAATGCAGATCCACATGATATACTATAAAAATGTGTGACAGATTTGAGACTCCAAAGAGGAGGAGATGAGTTTTAGAGGAGGCTACATGTGTGTTTTGTTCTCTGTAGTTATAGCTCCCAATTTTGATTTCTGGCAGTCTCTAAAGTGGAACTAAGATCTCTCAGCCTTTTTGGGGTATTTACAATTGAAGTGCCTTAAAAGTTTCAGATGGATAATACCCCTGTAAAACTTACCCTGGCCCTGGGAGTGGTGCAATATGACAATGTGACCCTTGGACCAGAAAGTGTTGTGTACCCCTGATCTAGACAAAGCGGGCCACTTCTTATTATTGGAGGCTGTCTGCCAGGTCATTAAGGCTAAAGAAAACCTTCAGTGATAGTTAATGTTATTACTCTTTAAGGTATTTGCATTGCAGTTGCAATGGTCAAGACCTCAAACTACAAGAAATTAAGAATCACTCCAACATGACAGGACCCTGTAACTGGGGTGCATTCAAAGTGGACTCTTTGGGGGACGTGTATGAAAACTGTCTAGGTCTAAGACTTGTTGCCCATAGCAACCAATCTGAGCTCACTTTTCATTTTTTCATAGCACTATATAAAATGAAAGGGGGACTCTGATTTGTTGCTTTGGACAACAAAGAAAGTCTTAGACATAGACAGTATTCATACATATGGCCATATCTGTTTATAGTTGTGGATTCAGCAAATTATTTCTCTACGTCTTTTACTCTCCAAGTGGCAAGAAGAGAGCAATAGGCTTCAAGCTCAGTAGTGGAGTTCTCAGGAGAACTAAGTAGGGCAGCAAAAATCTTGAGGGTGAATATTAGTGATGAGCGATTGTGTCAACAATCGTTATCGAGTTGATAGTCGATATTGGCAATTATCATGCCGATAGTCGATAGTCGATTATCGCCGATGCCCATGTAGGTCTATGGGAGAGGAACAACAGCTTCATTCTTACACCCAAACAGGTGAGGAGAAGCTGGAATTAACATCCACAACAGTAAACTGGATATGTGCTACATCTTAGGCAAGACAACTAGGCTATAAAAGTCAAAGAAAAAAATTCATATGCTAAAATAATTAATTATGTTCAATGGCATGAGGATGGCGTAGCCACAGCAGGTACAGAGGTAGCAGCTGCAAAGTGGCCCCTTTCACACAAAACAAGACACTGGTATTGGAATTGGCACATGGGAACTGGCAGGAGACCCCTATCACTTCTTGCACCAGGGACCAACATCTCATCACATATGTGGTGGCAGCAAGAACGTCCCGCCCGGGAACACGGAGGTTCAGCTGGCAGGGCCCTAGGGGATCCAGTTGGTCAACGAGCCCTGTCTCAAATTCCTGCATTCTACTGTCAATTTGTTTGGGCAGAACGAAATTGCTCACTTTAGATTGGAACGTGGATCAAGGAGGGTGGACAACCAGTAACCGCTGTTCATTCTGATGGCCTTGAAGCGTGGGAAATATGCCTTTTTCAATAAGACCTTTACTATTGGTTTCTTTTACAGCGGCATGACCCCAAAACCAGCAAAGATGTCCTTGATGGACCCTCAGAATAAAAAGTGCTAGAATAAACAAGTATTTGAACCACTATTTTAGTGAAATGGACATTCAATATCCTTGTTCTTTAATGCAGCATGACCCCAAAATCCACACAGATGCCCTTTTGGACCCTCAGATTAAAAAGTGGCGGAAGAAAGTATTATTTCAACCAGTATATTAGTGAAGTGGACATTGACCATCCATGTCCTGTACCGCAGCATGACCCTCAAACCTGCATTACCCACAGATCACAAATTGCCGGAAGAAAGTAGTCTTTGAACCACCATTTTAGTTGAACTGAACATTGACTATCCCTGTCCTGGACCACAGCATGTCCCCAAAACCCACATGACCCATAGATTAAAAATTGCTGAAAGAAAGTAGTCTTTGAACCACCATTTTAGTTGAGCTGGACATTGACTATATCTGTCCTGTACCACAGCATGATCTTCAAACCTTCATTACCCACATAATAAAAAGTGCTGGTAGAAAGTAATCTTTGAACCACCATTTTAGTTGAACTGGACATTGACTATACCTGTCCTGTACCACAGCATGACCCTCAAACCTGCATGACCCACAGATTAAAAAGTGCTGGAAGAAAGTAGTCTTTGAACCACCATTTTAGTTGAACTGGACATTGACTATAACTGTCCTTTACCACAGCATGACTCTCAAACCTGCATGACCCACAGATTAAAAAGTGCTGGAAGAAAGTAGTCTTTGAACCACCATTTTAGTTGAACTGGACATTGACTATACCTGTCCTGTACCACAGCATGACCCTCAAACCTGCATGACCCACAGATTAAAAAGTGCCGGAAGAAAGTAGTCTTTGAACCACCATTTTAGTTGATATGGTCATTGACTATACCTGTCCTGGACCACAGCATGACCCTCAAACCTGCATGACCCACAGATTAAAAAGTGCCGGAAGAAAGTAGTCTTTGAACCACCATTTTAGTTGATATGGACATTGACTATACCTCTCCTGTACCACAGCATGACCCTCAAACCTGCATGACCCAAAGATTAAAAAGTGTCTGAAGAAAGTAGTCTTTGAACCACTATTTTAGTTGAACTGGACATTGACTATCGCTGTCCTGAACCACAGCATGATCCGAAAACCCGCATGACCCACAGATTAAAAAGTGCCAGAAGAAAGTAGTCTTTGGAAGTAGCGGAGGAGGAGGAGGCGGTGACAGAGGGTGTGACAGTGGTTGGAAGCCCAGGACCGATGTGGCCTTTTTTCGCCAAGTGTTCCCTCCATTTCAACTGATGCATTCGCTGACTAAATATTTTGGTGGTGGTTAAACACTTTAGATTCTTTCCTCTACTGATGCATTTATGGAAAATGCGGCATATGACGTCACTGGGCGAATCTGAGGCTTGATCGAAAAACGCCCAGGCTTTAGAGGTCCTGGACCTTTTTGATGGCGATAAGCGAGGACCGGTGTTTTCACTGATCTGGCTGGCAGAATAATCTCAGCGGACTTGCTCTCTCCCTTTTTGAGGCGGGACCCATACTGACACTACCCCATTGTCTTCCTCCTTGTCCAGTGATGAAGCACGCAAGCAAATTCTGCTAAAAAGACCACGTTGGATCCGCAATGTCATCATCATTATCATCAGCACAGGTGACTTCCTCGTCCCAACATTGTACATCCTGGAGCTGGGGGCTACAAGCAACAGGCACTGCAAGGCGTTGCCAACCGCTTGGGATTTGTGGCGACTGACCGGCTTCCTTCTCCTCCTCTGATGGCATCGGCGATTGGGCGTCAGACAAAATCATCCTCTTTAGCCTCTTGATCTTTTGAAATGCCTTCTGACCCCAACCGCATTTTGTCATCAAAGAGGTCTTCAGAAAATGGATTATCCACACTGGTGGGTACATGAGTTGACATTTGGGCTGCCTTCACTTCATGTTGGACGGATGCGGACGATGATGATGACGACATTTGTGGCCGTGACTGGGAGGACGAGGAGGTAAGACTGCTGGATGCAGGTTGCATTAACCACTGAAGAACAGATTGGCGACGCTGTTCGTTACTGAGAATCACAGGGCACTGACCCATCGATGACAGACCTGACGGTCCTGCAACCGATCATACGCTGGCTTGTGTGTTGTCGCTAGCACTGGAAGGAGTACCTTCTCTCATACCTCTACCTCCATGTCCTACACCCCTCTTTGCTCGCTTACCACCTGCAGTTTGCTCCATGTTCAGAGAGATAAAAATTTAAAAGGTATAGAAGATTTTTTCACAGTCTCTTATTGAGAAACTGTACTGCAAAGACGCCAAATCACAGGTATTTGTAAATCCCTCTAATTTCCAAGAGCCAACTAGGATTAGAAACAGAATTGTTTCTCTCAAATATCTGTGAAATGTGGTCTGGTGGAAGAACCATAACACCAAATCAACGTTGTTCTTCCTTCAGTCCCTGAGATTTACAACTGCCCAGTAGGACTAGCAATTGATAGTTTTCAACAAACTATCGTACAAGTGCACGATTTGCACCAAACTGAGACGCACTGAGTGAAATAAAACTATTTAAAAGTTATATGGATTACATTTGGCAGTTTTGGCACCACTGACAACAGGCGCCAGTTACTAAAAAGTATCTGTAACCCAATTTGCGTACAAGGGGGCTATTGGCAAAAAACTGACAAGCACAGAGTGCAATATACAACTATTGAAAAGTTAGATGAATGAGATATGACGTTTTACAACGCTGACATGTAGCACCAATTACTATAAAATATCTGTAACCCAATTTGCGTACAAGTGCACGATTTGCGCCAAAATGAGAGGTACTGAGTGCAATAGAACTGTTTAAAAGTTATATGGATTAGATATGGCAGTTTTGGCATCACTGACAACAGGCGGCAGTTACTATAAAATATCTGTAACCCAATTTGCGTACAAGGTGGCTATTGGCAAAAAACTGGGACGCACAGACACAAATAAAAATGTAAAAACAATAGGGACAATTTTACCTCAGATGGGAGGTCTGCTGGCCACAAATGTGTTAAAAAAAATTGCTATTTCCATGTGAGTTCAGGACTGGAGAGTCTAGGCTGCACATCATCAACCCTCCTAATCGACACCACCCCGCCACCACCAGCCTCGGCTGCACACAGCACTAGATTTCTTTACAAGTCTCTCTCTAACTCTCTGTAACTAAATCAGAACTTAAATTCTCTAATCTAACTATATCCTAAGCTTCACAACTACAAGGATGGTTTTCTGCATAAAAGAAGACCGTGTCTCTGAGCTGTGACAACAGCTATTGGGACAGATAGTGAGACATGTTGCTCTGTAGTGAGATCAATGAGAAATGCGTATGCATATGGAAATATCCTACACCTCTGACATATTTCTTGAAGAGACAAAGACTCTTGTTCCTTATTCTACTCTTCCATTCATTCTATACCATATGGATTCAATTATTAAGCTTCATCCTGTCTGGCTTAAGTGAGGGGCGCAGTAGTACATTCCATTTCAAATACCTCAATGTACTTGGAGAGAACAAAGTAAACTTATAAAGGCATATAAAATCATATAGATGTGTAAAATTATTAAATATTACCCTCACATATATTGGTTTTAGATCTTTCAGTATAGGCAGAAAATGGATGCTGAAGAAGCAGTCAACACTACCTGTTGAAAAATCTGAGGCAACAGATGATGCTTGTGAGTTTTTACACTTTTCCGTAGGTGCATTTAATATTTTCAAGGGTTGAGGTCAACGTAGGGCCACAGATGGAGGGAGATTTAGGTTGGGATCCCCAGGGCTATATCACTGCCTGCATCACATCTCCTAGAGAAGAGGAGACACAGTTATGCAGGCAACTAAAATGGGAGGTGGTTATCAGAGCATAGGCCAGAGGGCAAATACAAGGTCCATATAGTGCTAAGCTTCAGAAGTCCAGCACAAAAAATTAGGCACAATGACCCCAGCAATATTCAAAATATATATGAATTGCCTGTAGCAAAGCAAAGGGGGTGGTGAAATAAAATGTGTTGAGGAGTAGACAATATGAATGTAAGTGTCAATACTGAAAAGCCCCTCTGATACTGAAATTATGGCCATATACTTCCACCAAGAACCTGAAAATAGCCCCAAAGGCCTCAATATGGTGTTTGACAGTCCTCCAAGGCAATAATTAGGGTAGGAAGTGACCGGGGAAGTTGTGGTGGGATTACGGCCTGGCTTTTGACACTAGCAGGGAAGCAAAGTGGAGAATTTACTTATCAGTCATTACAAGATGCCTCCAGGACATGCAGGATTTCAGACCATCAGTTGGATAGCAGAAAAGGATAATCCAGGTAGTCAAGCACCGATCTGGCAGCCCTGGCTTGTGAGGCCTAGTGGTAAATAAAACATTCAAAGGATGCAGCAGATGCTTATAGAGCTTGCTGCACACTTTATTTATTTATTATTTCAGAAGGGTGGAGTGGATTATGAAGAACCAAAGTTAAGCTTTAAAAAAAATGGCTGCTCCATTCAGCGCATGGCCACCCCTCACACTACAGTAAATATTCCTAATTTGTTGAAATTTTAGTTTATCACAAATCTCTGCAGTAGTATGACTTGCAAATGTTTATAGCCAAATACTATGCTGGGCAAAGATACATAATCTCCGGCAAAATAGTGGTGGCTTGACTGGGACTATTTAACTCTTGGAGAGACTACACATTCATGGGTCTTTTACTATACAGCTCTGCAGACACAGTGGGTCTAATGTACTGGTAGACAAAAGGCAGTACTATAAAATCACAACACTACAAAAAGTTTCACTATTTTATAAATGAATTAGTATTTTGTAGTCTTGCCCTTCTAATCTTAGAACTTGTTTACTTTCATAAATAAAACTCTAAGGCTATTTTTTAGAAAAAATAGGACAAAAAGGGACACCTGCTTTAAATTTATTTATTTATAGGTTACAGCAGTGAAAGGAGGTGGTCCAACTTCCTGATCAATTTATATTAAAGTAACTGTCTACCTGGTTAAAAATTTATTTAAATAGGTCCCAGACCACAAGTAACATAGAAAAAAAGTCAAACTCACCTTCCCCAGGTCACCGGGTCCATTAGAACATCTCTCCAGTTTTCTGCTGACATGCCATCACTTCTGAACAGGAAAGTCACAGCTGTGGCCGGTGAGTGGCTGCAGTGGTCACATGCCCCTAATTTACATCCTTTTTTGGAGCTGTTCACTTCTGAACAGTGATGTGAGTCAGAGGCACTTTACCACTGAAGCCAATCAACAGCCACAGCAGTGACATCTCCATTTGGAAGGGATAGAGCATAAGTAGAAGATCAGAGAAAGACATTGCTAAAACTGGGGACAGAGTGATGGTGACTATTTAAGTGACTTTTTAATAAGGTGTACAACCCCTTTAAAAACAAGTATTTTACAGTTGTTATAGTTTCATTCCCTGCATTCAGTCAGTTACCCTAAGCAATTAGTAGTGTTGAGCGATTACGTTGGCTATCGACATCGGGCGATAGTCGATAGTCGGCCACCATCGATAAGGTTTTTCGATAGTGAGTAGTCGATTATTAGCGATGACCATTAAAGTCTATGGGAGAGCAACAACACCTTCATTCTCACACCCAAACAGGGCTGGAGAAGCTGGAATTAACAGCCACAACAGTCAAATGGATACCTGCTACATCTTAGGCACAACACTTAGGCTATAAAAGCCACAGAAAAAAGTCACACACCATTCACTATCCCTGTCTTGTACCACAGCATGACCCTTAAACCTGCATCACCACAAATTAAAAGTGCCAGAAGGCAGGATTATTTGAACCATCATTTTACTTGAACTGGACATTGAATATCCCTGTCCTGGAACGCAGCATGACCTTAAAAACCTGCATGACCCACAGATTAAAAAGTGCCGGAAGAAAATAGTCTTTGAACCACCATTTTAGTTGAACTGGACATTGACAAACCGTGTCCTGGACCGCAGCATGACACTTAAACCTGTCTGACAAACAGATTAAAAAGTGCCGGAAAAAGGAGTCTTTCAACCACCATTTTAGTTTCACTGGACATTGACTATACCTGTCCTGGACTGCATCATGACCCCAAAACCGCATGCCCCACATGACGATGATGAGGGACGACATTTGTGGCCGTGATGGGAGGACGAGGAAGGAAAAGACTGCTGGATGCAGGTTCCCATTAACCACTGAAGGACAGATTGGCGACGCTGTTCGTTACTGAGATTCACAGGGCCCTGACCCAGCGATGACAGGCCTGGCAGTCCTGCAACTGACGATCCGCTGGCATGCGTGTTGTCGCCAGCACTGGAAGGAGCACCTTCTCTCGTACCTCTACCTCCATGTGCTACCCCCCTCTTTGCTCGCTTACCACCTGCATTTCGCTCCATGTTCAGAAATATAAAAATTTGAGAAGGTATGGAATAGTTTTGGAAAGTCCTTATTAAAAAGACGGCAAATCACAGCTATTCTCAAATCCCTCTAATCAAAACAAAATTGCTGGATTCAAATTTAACTGCAAGGTGTCTCTATCAACAAAAACTGGATGGGCAAAAGTGCAAAAACAGTATCTGTTATGTTTTCGTATAATACCCTGGTATTTTTTGCACCTTTTCAATTCACCTGTGGTGACTATAAAATTGCTGCTTTAAGATTTACGTGCAAGCTGCGTCAATGAACAAAGCTGTAGTGCGCCAAAGTAAAAAAAAAACACGTATCTGTTATGTTTTCGTATAATACACGGTATTTTTTGCACCTTTCAATTAACCTGTTGTGACTATAAATTTGCTGTTTTCATATTTTCGTGCAAGCTGCGTCAATGAACAAAGCTGTAGTGCGCCAAAGTAAAAAACCGTATCTGAAATGTATTCGAATAATAAAATGTATTTCTTTCCTTTCAATTCACCTGTGGTGGGCTATAAAATTTGCTGTTTTTAAGATTTACGTGCAAGCTGCGTCAGTGAACAAAGCTGTAGTGCGCCAAAGTCAAAAAACATGTATCTGTTCTGTTTTCGTATAATACACGGTATTTTTTGCACCTTTCAATTCACCTGTGGTGACTAAAAAATTGCATTATTCACATTTAAGTGCAATGTGCCTCAATGAACAAAGCTGTAGTGCACCAAAGTCAAAAAACACGTATCTGTAATGTATTTGGGTAATAAAAGGTATTTTTTGGCACCTATCCCAAATTTACTTGTGGTAACTACAAAAATTGCAGGATTCAAATTTATCTGCAAGGGGGGCTCTATCAACAAATCTGGGACTGGGAAAAGTGCAAAAAAAAACGTATCTGTAATGTTTGGATAATAATAGGTATTTTTGGCACCCATCAATTCACCTGTGGTGAATACAAATTGCTGTATTCAAATTTAACTGCAAAGTAGATCTATCAACAAAGCTGGCCTGCGCCAAAGGGAAAAAACACGTATCTGAAATGTATTCGGATAATAAAAGGTATTTTTTGGCACCTATCAATTCACCTGTGGTGACTAAAAATTGCAGTATTCAATTTAAATGCAAGGTGCCTCAATGAACAAAGCCTATACTGCGCCAAAGTCAAAAAAACACGTATCTGAAATTTATTCGGATATTACAAGGTATTTTTTGGTACTATCAACCTGTGCTGACTTGCTGGATTCTAATTTAAGTACAAGGTGGATATATCAACAAAGGTTGAATGGGCAAAATAGAAAATGAACACCTATATGAAAAGTATACTGATAATAAAAGTGGAGATTTTCACCTAACAAAGAGACCTGCAGTAACTAGAAAAGATGTGTATCATATAAGTTCAGGCTGCCCAATATCCAGGAAATATTTCAATATAAAACTGTTAATACTAAGCTATTGCAATGTCTACACTAAGTCTTGGTGAACTTTATCCAGTATTCTTTATAGAGCTTGTCTGTGTTCGCCCGCGGGGGCCCCCCCTCCGTTCTCCCCCGTGACTTTACAGCGGTAGATGCTCCTTTAAAATTCTCTACCTAACTAATCTCTAATCTAACTAAATTGTAAGGATCACAGCTAATAGTAGAGGTTTCTCTGTGAAGAAATAGAATAATTTCGCTGAGCTGTTTGGCCACAGGCAGAGCGCACGTCCTACTCCTATGAGACGTTTGAGAGACACTGAGGCTGAACAGGAAATGCTGTTCTATGTAAAACGAGGTCATTTTGATTTTTCCAGCCAATCGCAACCATACACACCCCAGTCATAAACGTCGCACACACATCTCACCTTGCTCTATTCTGTAATCTGATTTTCTGGCCGCCAAAATTACAGGAAGCGCCGAAAAAGGCGCGATCTTAATAGATGAAGCACAGATTTTAACCTAAATTATCGCATGATCTAAAAAATCCGATCACCATAAAAACTGTGCCGATTTCAACTTTGTCGATAATAATCGCTCAACACTAGCAATTAGTCATTATTGGTTTTTGTTGTTGAATGTGTCATTGTGGTAGTTATAGTCACAGTGATGAAGCCTTTCATAAAAACTAGATGCAGCTTTAGAATTTGTGGTCGTATTCCATTTACTAGCTCTAATGTAAGTTAGCCACATCCTTTTTTGTTTCCTGCAAGCACCCAACTGAGGGAGCAGTACAGCTAAAAATACATTTGAAATAAAGTTTTATATTCATATTAATTTTTTTTAGGGACAAGATATTTGTCAGCATGTGGGAGTAAAAGGCATTGAAGGAATTACAGTCTAATAACCACATAGTGTTAAAAATGACGGATAAAGATGGAGTCATAATGGTCTTAGACTCTTGGTTATACCATAAATTTAATTTACAAATGCTAGAGGATATCAACACATATTGCCCCCTCAACAATGACCCCACCAATATTTTTCAATCTAGATTGAGGAAACTATTGGAGGAGGGTGTTGGAATGGGAGCACTCATGACAAAATTGGAAGACCAACTTTACGTCAAACATCCTATTGTTCCCATTTTGCATTCAATTCCCAAGGTTTATAAGAGTCTATTTTTCCCTCCTCTCAGGCCCATTGGTTCCCTGGAGGAGCAATTTGGTGCCTGGGTAGATCATTTATTGCAACCCTTTATAATGACATTGATAGGTTACATCAGGGATATAAAGCATGTTATCCAGATGTTGGAATAGGCCAATTGGAGCCGTGACAATGTCTGGTTTACATGTGACTCTATAGGATTATACCCTTACAGCACAATTTGGCTCTCCGGTGTCTTGCAAACTTTCTGGAAAAATTTAGCTCATGCAGAGAGGCTGTTAGAGAGTTCATTGTTATGAACACTGAATTTTTGCTAAAATACAACGTTTTTATTTTGATCATTTAATTTTTCTTCAACAACAAAGGGCTTGAATGGGGGCCGTTTTTCCCCATTGCTGGCAAACATATTTGTCCGCGTGTAGGAGAAAGTCTTTCTTTTTTCAAATAGTGATTCATTTGCCTCCCATATTAGGTGGTATGTTCGGTTTATAGACAACCTCCTCCTGATATTGAAGGGACCGAGTCACCTCATTTCTGAGTTTGTCCGTTACATTAACAGCAATGATATGAACCTACAATTTACGTATAAATATCATGCAGATACCATAGATTTTCTGGATATTTCCTTTACAGGTGACTGTCAAGAAGGTATTCTGGTGTCTCCATATTTTAAACCTACATAGCAAAATTCCATCTTATTAGTGTCGTCATGCCATCCTAAGCATGTGACACACATGTTCCAATGGGAGAATTAATCAGATTGAAAAGAAATAGCACCTTGCCTTGCAATATAAAACACAGGAAAATGTAGTGTTAAATTAAAATGTCGTAGATATCAAGGTAGTAGTTGAATAGCGCATTTAAAAAAGTAAATGGGATCCCATGTACTGCTCTTATGTCGGATAACAATTAAAAAATATCAGGTTTACAGTCTAAGAAGTCAATTACATTTTCTTAAACATAAAGCCCCCAAGTTCATCTACTTACATTGTAAAAAAAATCTACCTGTATTATACACCCATGAGAAAATATCTACGATCTCACATCAAGGTGTGAACTTTGGGCCACATGTATGAAAACTGTCTAGGTCTAAAATTCTTTGTTGCCCATAGCAGCCAATCACAGCGTACTTTTTTATTTCTCTAGTGTCTGGAAAAATAAAAGGGGTGCTCTGATTGGTTGCTATGGGCAACAAGGTGAATTTTAGACCTAGACCGTTTTCATACATGTGGCCCTTTGTGTCAAGAAAAACGACTATTGGCAGTTTAATCTTCTCCAGCCTTTTCAACAGTAATCAACAAACTCCAACATTGGCATCCCTAAAAACACGTTTTTTTCCTTGTCGACCTATGCGATGTACAGTGGGTATGGAAAATATTCAGACCCCTTTAAATTTATCACTCTTTGTTTCATTGCAGCCATTTGGTGACATCAAAAAGTTCATTTTTTTTGCTGATTAATGTACACTCTGCACCCCATCTTGGAAGAAAAAAAACAGAAATGTAGGTATTTTTTAAACAAGAAAACTGAAATATCACATGGTCTTAAGTATTCAGACCCTTTGCTGTGACACTCATATTTAACTCACATGCTGTCCATGTCCTTCTGATCCCCCCTGAGATGGTTCTACTCCTTCATTGGAGTCCAGCTGTGGTTAATTAATCTGATTGGACTTGATTTGGAAAGGCATACACCTGTCTATATAAGACCTCACAGCTCACAGTGCATGTCAGAGCACATGAGATTCATGAGGTCTAAGGAACTGCCCAAGGAGCTCTTAGACAGAATTGTGCATAGGCACAGATCTTGCCAAGCTTACAAATGATTTTCTGCAGCACTCAAGGTTCCTAAGAGCACAGTGGCCTACATAATCTTTACATGGAAGAAGTTTGGGACAACCACAACTCTTCCTCGACCTGCCTGTCCAGCCAAACTAAGCAATCGTGGGAGAAGGGCCTAGGTGAGAGAGGTACAGAAGAACCCGAAGATCACTGTGGCTGAGCTCCAGAGATGCAGTAGGGGATGGGAGAAAGTTCTACAATGTCAATTATCACTACAGCCCTCCACCAGTCGGGGCTTTATGGCAGAATGTGCTGACGGAAGCCTCTCCTCAGTGCAAGACATATGAAAGCCGCATACAGTTTGCAAAAAAAATATGAAGGACTCCCAGACTATAAGAAATAAAATTCTCTGGTCTGATGAGACGAAGATTTAACTTTTTGGTGTTAATTCTAAGTGGTATGTGTGGAGAAAATCAGGCACTGCTCATATACCCAATACAATACTATCCCGCTGAACATGGTGGGGCAGATCATGCTATGGGGGTGTTTTTAGCT
>JAODAL010058115.1:0-22278 GCA_025379985.1 Phyllomedusa bahiana
TCTTACTTAGATTCACAGGGCCCTGACCCAGCGATGACAGGCCTGGCGGTCCTGCAACTGATTTGCGTGGATGCTGCGTCAATGAACAATGCTGGGTGCGCAAAAGTCAAAAAAACACGTAACTGTTATGTTTTCGTATGATACACGGTATTTTTGGCAACAAACAACCTGTGCTGACTACAAGATTGCTGGATTGTAATTTAACTGCAAGGTGGATATATCAACAGTCACAGGTGTAATGGGTAAAATTAAAATGAACACATATCTGAAATGTATACTGATAATAAAAGTGGAGTTTTGCACCTAACAAAGAGACCTGCAGTTACTAGAAATGATGTGTATCCAATATAAGTTCAGGCTGCCCAATATCCAGGAAATATTTCAATAGCAAACTGTTAATAATAAAGATATTCCACTACAATGTCTACACTAAGTCTTGGTGAACTTTATCCAGTGTTCTTTATAGATAGAGCTTGTCTGTGTTCGCCCGCGGGCCCCCCCCCCCCTGCTCCCCCCGCCGTGAATTTACAGCGGTAGATGCTCCTTTAAAATTCTCTACCTAACTACATAGAATCTTCAAATCTCTAATATAACTAAATTGGAAGGATCACAGCTAATAGTAGAGGTTTCTCTGTGCAGAAATTAGACTAATTTCGCTGAGCTGTTTGGCCACAGGCAGAGCGCAGGTCCTATCCCTATGAGACGCTGAGAGACACTGAGGCTGAAACAGGAAACGCTGTTCTATGTAAAACGAGGTCATGTGATTTTTCCAGCCAATCGCAACCATACACATCCCAGTAATGACGTCGCACACACATCTCACCCTGCTCTATTCTGTAATCTCATTTGCTAGCTGCCAAAATTACAGGAAGTCCCGAAAAAAGGCGCGATCTTAATAGATGATGCTCAGATTTTGACCTTAATTATCGCATGATCTGGAAATTTCGATCACCATAAAAACCTTGCCGATTTCAACTTTGTCGATAAAAATCGCTCAACACTATTTCTGACCAAAACAGTATACCAACGCCAATATTATCATTAATACCACTATAAAAAGGTCAAATAATGCCATAACACTGCAACCACATATCACCACCATATTGTAACTGAATAACACAGCTTGTATCTAAATCTAAAATAGTATGCCAATATTATTGCCATACAGTAACCATATACAGTAGTGGTAAGTCACTCTGCAGATGGTGCAAGTTGTTATAGTGTTGTTACATCCAGTGAATCACAGATAGTGTCTTCTCTGAATGGAATTGTTTGCTCTCACTTTTCTTCCCCATCCGGTCTAGGCTGCCATGATGACTTATCCTGTCCATGACTTGTCTCAGGAAATGTGTCATGCAAATATTTTAGAATCCTCACTTTGCCAGAACCTACCAACTGGTGCCCATTTTTGTACAAACTCCCTGTAGGGTCCTAGGTGGAAGTCTTGGTGGGGATATCGTGTGATAAGTAGGGATCATATTTTATGTTGCCGCTTGGCCATATAACCAGGGCCGTATTTCCCACTAGGCACCTGTGGGCACGTGCTTAGGGCAACGCCTGTTAGGGGGCGGCACGGCGGCAGTTTAATTTTTTTTTTTTACTTCTTTTTTTTTCCACTTCCTGGGGGGGTGGGGGTGTTTATCCGCGGCCTTTTCATTGGTGACCGCGTCGTCTGTCCCGTATGTCGCTGTAATTATTTATTTAGCGAGGGGGGCAGGGACAACGGGCGCCGGGGGGGACAAAATATTCTCCCCTTTGGCGCCCGTTGTAATGACAGACAGCATCAGCAAGCTGCGCTGATGCTATCTGTCTCTTCAGTGGTGTGGTGCGCTGCTGGGAAAGGAGGGGGGCTGTGCTGTCCCTCCTCTCCTTAACAGCGCGCGCCCGCCACTGAAGGTGGAAGCTGCGGCCCGGCCCGGGGAGTGGAGAGAGGAGAGTGGGGCCCTCCCACTCCTTCAGAGCATATGGAAACCGTCGCTTTAAGAGAGGAGCAGAAGAGTGGCTTCCAGCCCCTTTAGAACGGAATTGATTCGCAGGGAGGAGCCTGGGGGTGTTAGAAAAGGTGGGGGGGGGGGGGGGGGAGCCTGGGGGCTGTTATGAAAGGCAGAGGGTGCCTGGGGGGTGTTAGGAAAGGTGGGAGGAGGGCTGGGGGGAGCATGGGGGTTGTTAGGAAAGGCAGGGGGGTTCTGGGGGGATGTTAGGAAAGGCAGAGGGGGCGGGGGAGGGTGTTAGGAAAGGCAGGGGAGGGCCTTTGGGGGTGGTAGGAAAGGCAGGGAGGGGCCTGGGGGTGTTAGGAAAGGCAGGGAGGTGCCTGGGGGGTGTTAGGAAAGGCAGGGGGGAGCCTGGGGGTGTTAGGAAAGGCAGGGTTAAGGCAGGGGGGAGCCTGGGGGTGTTAGGAAAAGCAGGGGGTAGCCTGGGGGGGTTTAGAAAGGTGGGGGGAGGGCAGGGGGTAGCCTGGGGGGTGTTAGGAAAGGCGGGGGGAGGGCAGGGGGGTGACTGGGGGTGTTAGGAATGGCGGGGGAGGGCAGGGGGGCCTGGGAGGTTGTTAGAATGGCGGGGGAGGGCAGGCCGGAGACTGGGGGTTGTTAGGAATGGCGGGGGAAGGGCGGGAGGGCAGAAGGGAGACTGTGGGGTTTTAGGAATGGTGGGGAGCAGGGGGGAGACTAGAGGTTGTTAGGAATGGCGGGGGGAGGGCAGGGGAAGATAGGGGGGTTAGTAGTGTGGTGGTGCAGGGTTTAGCTTTAGCTATAATGGTGGAGTGCAGTGGCATTTAGGGTAAAGGGATGCCTCCTTACCTCCCATCTGTCCCAATAAGGGCGGACGCGCAATCCGATTTGGGACCCTTGTTCTGCTCTCCGATCGGCAGGCAGGGAGGAATCCTGATTTTTCGGGGATGTTCTGGGGGATGACCAGGGCCTGTGCCCTTGATCCCCAGGGCCTGCCGCGAGTGCAAGTGTCACAGTATTGCGCATCTGAGGGTGTGGGGGGAAGCGCAAACAGTGTCTGACAGTTCACCGGCCACTGTCAGGGAACCTCTCTCCCTCACAGACGGCCAGTACAAGAGAGCAGGGACGCAGAGGAAGCGTCATAGAGACGCTCTCCCTGAGGTCACTGCCTGCAGGGAGCTGGCCCCGCCCCCTCAGTTACTCTGTTCAGTGTAACTACAGGGGCGAAGGCAGCAGCAGGGAAGTAAGTATCACTCCATGTCCCCCAACTCTGGCCCGCGACCTCCTGTACGTAGCTTTCTGGAGCCTGCTGTGAGGACTGTCACGTTTTTCTCATGCATCTGAATGGGGGGGGGTTTAAAATTTTGCATCCCGGAAAGCTGGAGTGAATCCCCACAGCTGGTGTCAGGAAATCTGGGTGGTGATGTCCATTTGTAGGTTGTTTTTTTTTGTTTTTTTACAGGTTTCCCGTTTTTTGGACTACGTAAGGATTCGGTGATGCTACGATCGGACAGGTTCTCGCATATTACTTTAATAAATGGTTAACGAGCGGCCGTGTCGGGGAGTGTTATTTAAATCATAAGTGGCTTTTTTTCTGTTTCTGTGTCTTTTTTTCAACTTTTATTCCAGCGTAGTAGTGGCGGTATCTGGAAGACGCCTCTCCATTACTATCGCTGGGGCTTGGTGTCAGACAGCTGTGTTTCTTGTTGGCCCATGGTTGACCACTAACACAGCTGTCACTGTATTACCCTCTCAGTACCTAAACGCACCAGGCGGTACGGGAAGAGCAGGAGAAACCGTCTCGGAAGCGACCCTCTACTGTGAGGGTCCGGTATCTGGAGCAAGTCTAATCTGCAGGCTGTAGTTTTAGTAATGGAAAGTTCCTAATAGTCGATGGTTTCTTCCCATTCTGATTAGTATCAGGCTGCCGCTGTCGGTTATTCTACCTCGTGTGTGATGTAATCGGGATAATTGGGGGGGAAACCTCCACGCGTTTTTTTTCGTGAAATCTATTTATCTTAGTGAGAATCTGCACTCGGGCATACATGTAATGATTACAGAAGGTGATTACTGTAGCATTATTCAATAAATAAATCATTTTTGAAAAAATAAGCAACGTGGGGTCACCCCCATTTTCCTAACGCCAAGACAAGGTTAAAAACCAAACAGCTGCCAGCTAATACTATCAGAAATGAGAAGGTCAAGACAATACTGGTCCCTTCTTCCATTCTTAAATGTATGTTCACCCGACGTCTTGCGCAGGTTAACATTCCGCTTTTTCAGATGCGTTCAGGGTCTTCAGAACGGACACATGTGAGCGCATTCTAACAATGAGCAGTGAATTTATCTCTGCCGGACTGTTCGGGGTGTGATGCCGCAGTGTCGTTCACATGAGAGAACGCGCTAGACGTGTCGTTAGACATTGCGCCTGTCTCGGGGTACGTAGCTGTTTATCACTCCACTTTTGTTTTTTTAACTATACATTCTTCACTTCCTCCACTTTCTTCTTTGGATGCGATCCAAGAAATGACATCAATTCCTTTGATTCGCATCCGAAAGATATAACGGAGACAGGTGTGCGATGGAACACGCAGCGGCGATCTCTCATGTGAACCGCCACTGATGTTCCCCCAAGTGCCGGCAGTGATAAAGTCATTGGCTCATTGTTAGAGGCATCACTATGGGTTGTGTTCTTGTTGTGAACCTAGAGACGCACTGATCTGAAATAGCGTTTTATGTTCATGTTCGGGGGCAATGGAAACTGTTGATCATACCATTAAGAGTACCAAGCCTGCAGCCGTCCCAGACTTGGACCATCACATTACCTAGGTTACCCAGCTCTTCCACAGTACCCTGGTGTGTTGGGTATGTGGAGTGGTAATAGTGACACGCGGGGTTAGTGTCAGGACTTGGGTGTGAAAAGAATCCCACTGCTGGCTGACCACCAGCCCGAGCGCTTGTAATGGAAGGTGCTTGTCAGATGCCTCCATTACTAACAATGGAATTTAAATGGGAAAATAAGAGACAGATGCCTCACAAAATAGACAAAAAAACCTTTTATTTTTAAATAAACACTCTCGACAAAAAAAAAATATGATCAGTACATAAACGTCAACATCTCTTGCACTCCATGAAGGATATGCCCACGGAATGATTTTCTAGGAGGCTGACAGGGGAGGGAGTTAAGCTGTCTCCATGGATTCTGAAGGGTTATGTATGACAAGTAGCAGGCAAATTTCTCAAGGGGATGGTCATCACTTATCACCTATCACTTCCCTACCACCTCAATGATTACCCTGTATAGCCCCTCATTCCACCTATCACACCATAATCCTCCTGTGTCACCTCCTCACCTATCACGCTCTCTCCGCTCTCTTCCTCCCAACCTATCAACCCAATAACATCGCCTCACCTACCACTATCACCTCCATAAACCGTCCTCAACTATCCACACTGTCACTCACCTATTAACCTACACTGAATACTTCAAAAGAACCCTCACCTCCTCCATATTAGACCCATAACCTTCTCACTTCACCACCTTTTCACCCCTACCTATAAGATCCTACCTCACCTCCATCTATCACTGTCTACTACCTAAACCCTCCAGTAAAATGATTCCAGGGGCAGAGACTCAGACATGGGTGTCCTTTATTTACAATCCCAGTACATACAGAGATAACAGCAACGTTTCGATCACATAACGGAGTTAGCTTTATATAAGATAAATATATGTAAACATATCTCTTAAACACATATATATAGACATAAAAGGTGGTTGTGCATGTGCTCTTGGTTTATTGTAGGTATTCAGAAAGTACGTCTGTTTTATGTATATATGTAGAGATATGTTTACACATTATATTAGCTCGATTGGTAAAGGGACTCAGAGAATGTGAGTTGAACTGCGTTGCTGTTATATGTGCTGGCACAGATGTGCACTGGATTGTAAATAATAAGGAACACCCATGCTGGAAGACACGTCTGGTATCAATTTTCTCGGAGTAGCTAAAGGGAGTGGGATTGCTTGTTCCATTTGGGTCGCTTGTTGCCTCTTTTGTGAAGGGATCCTAATTAAGATTTATGTAAGACTACGGTGCTGTCCGAAATACTGTTTGTATACTACCACTAAACCTGTTCACCCTTAACCTCCCACACTTTCTATGCCGTCATGCTAGGTTTGTTCAGGGTGAGCTACAGGTGTGATGGAAAGAGGGCTGGAAATGATTTGCATTCTAAGATGTTGTGTGGTAAAATTCTACAGAGACGAGGTCTCGTGTCAGAAGGAAGTCACCATGGCGGTCTGCACAGGAAATGGACACAGAAATATAGAAAAGGGAGAGAGGAAACACAAATTTCCAGTTCCAGGGATGTGTCTTGGTGAGTCCCTACTGATACTGCATTGTAATCACTTAAAGTCTGCAGAACCTGTGTAAAATCAGTACTACCACTATGTAACCTATGTATTATGTATATTACCAGTCCCTATATGGAGAGTAATATACGTGATCTGCAGAACCGTGGGTACACTGGTGTCTATCCAGGAGTATGGTCATTGTATGATGGTGAATATTGTGCGCGTTTTTAATGGTAGGTGGTTTAGGTTCATGGCACAGTTTGGCAGTATCTCACAGCTCACGTGGTTGCCTATAGGTATCCCACATTTGAGGGAGGATTGGGTGACAGCCAAATTTGTTCAATTACGCTATTCCTTATACGAGAGTATCATGGTTGTAGTGGGACGCTGGCTTTGTTGTAAAGGGTTCGAATTCGTGGGTACTAACGTGTATGATATGAATCGTGGCGTGAGTAAGGCAATAGAATGGATAATTGGGGGCGTATATCAAGGTTTAGTGCTAGGGCGCTGACGCACTATAAATACAGGCCCGTGCATTTAATCACTAATAGTGGGGGAGGGTCATCGCGAGTATGGGTTACAGACCACAGCTTACTAGCATAACCTACCGGGGAAGAAAGAGGACTAACAACTTGGAGATAATGCACGGCTGTACACCCCAGGATAATATTGTGTAGCCTGAACTCTATCCATACTCTATGCAGCGGATTGAGTTCAGTACTGTAATGTTTTTTGTAGTGTTTCTAATTTTCTGCATTTTTCTACTTTGGAAGCAAAAAGAGTCCAAAATGGTCGGCACTAGAGTAGAGTAAAATACCAAAATGCTTTATTGAAGTATTGCCATAAAAATATAGTGCAAAAAGTAGTTAACGGTGTACCATGGTACATGGTACACGATGATGCGCAGTTAGTTGATCCACCCTGTGGAGCGCATATACGTTCAGTAATCGATGTGGGGACTTTCCTCTTGCGTTCTTCTCCGGGTTTCTGTTGCCGGAGACGTCACATTCACATGGTCTCAACATGAGAGTTTTTACTCTGCGCATGAGGTAAAATTTTAGGATAGGTTAATTGTGCTTCAGCTGCCCTTAATTTGCGGTCCTTAATTTTTTTATTCTGCGATATATGTAGGCATGCCCCCTCCCTTTTTAACTTCCTCACTCACTCGATTGCTTGACGACAGAAGGGCGCGTGTGAATGCCTAGAAACATACGTCAGAGTCTCGTAGTGCGTGATTTGTTTCTGTACCATGGTCACACCTTGGTAACTTACTTTTTGACTTAATTTTGTATGTGGGTGGCCCAAAAAATTATACTATTCCAATAAAGCTAATTTATTGGGATTTAACTCTATCCTCAGTGCTGACCATTTTGGACTCTTTTTGTGCTTCTATACTGACATGATGGTGCATATCTGTGGGGCGATGGTGGAGCATCAGGAGAAGCTCCGATTATACTACACACTAGGTGAGCTGATTTACCTTTTTTCCAGTACCCATTTTTCTACTTTGGACCTGTAGTACTATGTTTGACCAGCACTGGGTCCATTTCTTTAATAACATTGTCAACAAGGGATGTTGTTTGGGTGGGTTTTTGTATTAATTTTTTTGTTTTGTTTTTCTTTGTGTTTTCTGACAATTTTATTCCAGTGTTAGTAATGGAAGTATGTGACAGACACTTCTGATAAGTAGACTAAATATCTTCCAGCTTTGTTTTTGCGCTATTTCCAAAATGTCAGTATAGCCTTTCTCCTTCATTAAAAGTTTGGCAATAGTTTTTATAAGCTTTCAGTGCAAGGAGTACCGTCATACAAAACAGATAGTATATCTTTATTGAACAATTCAATATAATCATCATTTAAAGGGGTTGTATTATTTCATTAAATGGCTGCTCCTCAGGAATAACGGGAAGTGAAAACAAAGCAACTTTAGACAATTGGATGTTGTCATAGCAATGCTGTCTTTGTTTTCACAGTATTCCGTGTAGCTTCGTTTTTCTGTAAAGAAACTTCTCCAGTGACTTGTGTGATAGTCGGATCCAACCTCCTTGCATTCATTAGCTGAGGGCGTCTAAATTTACATTCTGTTCGGCCCCCGGACAGCGTATTCATGGAGGCTGCGTTCCTAGCCTCTCACTCGAGAATATGGGTCGGGACAACATTTTCACTTATACAGCTAGCTGCCTCTTCATTGACACTGCATCATGTTTATAATCAGAAAACAGCAGAATTGTGCCACGGTATGCCCTTAATGCTCTGCATGTCAGGGGCAAAAAAATTTCACTCTTTACATGCTGAATGCTCCTCATTGACACTGCCAGCTACAGCTACAATCAGGAAAATAGGCAGTATTATGCTCGGTTTGCCTTATGTAAACATGAAGGGAGACGGATCTGTGCTCTGGGATGGCTTTCAGCTGTAAGCAAACCTCCAGCTGTTAGTGATCAGTGCTGAGTTCATTGAAGACTGTTTAGGAGTATTGCTGGCCTGTGTATGTAACACAGCTCGTAACAAAATAAGAAATGCATAGGGAAGAGGACAGTGGGGAATTAATATGGACCGGGTGGGGGGGGCACACCTGGAGGCCAGCATGAACAGTGAAGAGTGGATGATGTCATCACCTTCAGTTATAAAAACACCCAGCTGGGAGGGGTAGAAACGCCCCTGGATTTCAGGAAGTGAGAGCATCAAGCTTTAAGAGGACAGCCCAACTGAAGAAGCGATACATCCCCTTTAAGGAAAACCTTTTCATTGTTATTATTTATTATAAGAATCGCCTCATTAATAATCATTAATCATGATTTTTTATTGGTCAGCTCATTAGTAATAAAAGCAGACCTCTAATTATTCTTAAGCTCTGGTTAGCATGCATGACAATCATTTTGAGATATCTTAAGATCAGTGGTTCTACTGCGTGTGACAGAATAGCACGGCCTGTGGTTTTAAATATTTAACACATTCTGCGTTAATATATGTCCTTTGAAAGCTAATAAAAAGTAAGAATGTTGATACTTATGAGGAGACAAATTCTGCAAAAAGCTGGGTTTCAACAATAATAAAGCTGTCACGATACTAGTGGATACGGCTGGAATCCAATGGCGAGAACTGACCTAAACACAGAGTAGGTAGACTAGAACAGGAAGCAGCAGAGATGAAGACAGGATCCAAACGAGGTTAGGAGGAGAGCCGACGAGTGATCAGCAGGGATGAGAATTATGCAGGATAAACCGCAAGGTAGGAGGAACTAACTAGAAGGCAAGATCCAAGGCTAGAGGACTGCAAGCAGGAGCTTAACACAAAACTCAAGCAATGGGCATCAGGCTTTAGGAGTTTATATAGAAAACTGGTAACAGGAAACAAGATGGCACCCAGCTGAGACACGATCCACCATCTTGACTGAGGGCAAACTTAAGGGTAAACACAGTTAGCAAATTTCAAGTCATAGCAGGAGATTCCTGACATTACTCCCACCTCAACAGCGGCCTCTGGACGATACCTGACTCAGTCTCTCTGGATATCTTTGATGAAATTGTCTGATTAGTCAGGGAACATTAATGTTACTCACAGGCTCCCACAAATTCTCTTCAGATCCGTAACCTTGCCACTTAATGAGGTATTGTAGGATTTGCTCTACAACAAACTGTTCTTGCCCATCTATTTCCAATGCATCAGGAGGAGGAGTAACACGTCCCGGAAAGGGGTTGGACACAGCAGGCTTTAGTGGAGACACATGAAAAACAGGGTGAATCCTCATAGATTGTGGGAGTTTGAGCCGAACAGCTACTGGACTAATTATCTTGATGATCTTATATGGCCCAACAAACTTCTGTCCCAGATTTGGTGAAGGAACCTTAAGTTTCAAATATATGGTGGAAAACCATACCTTATCCCCCACTTGAAAAGTTGGTGCTGGCCTATGATGTTTATCTGCCATTTTCTTTTAATTTTCCTCAGCCTTCTCAAGTGTCTCCTTCAGAAGTTCTAAATTTTGTTGCAGTGCAGAGATCCATTCCGCAACCGTTGAGATATGAGGAACAGCAGGGAATTTGTAAGAATATTTAGATGGTACCCCAAATTTGCAAAGAAAGGAGTCTGTTTGGTGGAGGCATTTTGGGAGTTATTGTACAAAAACTCAGCCACAGGAAGCAGATCAACCCAATCATCTTGTAAGTGACAAATATAGCATCGAAAGTACTGTTCCAGGGTCTTATTTGTGCATTCAGTCTGTCCATTAGATTGTGGATGAAAGGTGGTTGATAGATTAATATAAGCAAAAACTGAGCAAAAACTGAGCAAAAACTCCAAAATTTTGATGTAAACTGCACCCCACGATCTGAAATAACTTCATCAGGAACTCCATGAAGACGAAACACATTTCGAACTATGAGGTCAGTAGTATCCTTGGCAGAGGGTAGACCAGTACATGGAATGAAATGCGCAGCCTTGGTGAGCCGATGAACTACCACGAGAATTGTATTCGCCTTAGAGGTAGGTAGACCTACAATACAGTCCAAGGAAACAGAACCCCAGGGGAGAAAGGGGACCGGCAAAGGTTGTAACAAACCCGTGGGTGAAGAACGCGTGATCGCCTTTAAAAGACAGAAGGATTCTTGTGCTTGAAGAGACCAAACAAAAACATTTTTCTTCTTAGTCAACTGTGTAATAGGAGAATTTTTTTCCGAGAAATTCTTGATGAAGCGTCTATAGAAATTGGCAAAACCTATGAAACATTGGACATCTTTTATGTTTCTGGGAGTAGGGCAGTCTATTATTCCTTTAATCTTGCTAGAGTCCATTTGTAGACCATGAGGTAAAATTATATAACCAAGGAATTGGATCTCGGTCTGATAAAATTCACATTTTTCAATCTTAATGTAAAGATGGTTCTCTCTTAGCTGCTCCAGATTAAGTTTCACATGTCTCTTGTGTTCTTCCAACAAGCTGGAGAAAATCAGGATATTGTCCAAATAGATGACTATGAACTGGTCCAGAAGATCTCTGAAGATGTCATTGACAAGATGTTGAAAAGTGGCAGGGGCATTACAAAGGCCAAAAGACAATATTCAAAATGTCTGTAACGTGAACAAAAAGCGGTTTTCCATTCATCCCCAGATTTGATTCAGACCAAGTTATAGGCACCTCGTAGATCTAATTTGGAAAAAATCTTTGCATGTCACACTCTCTCCAGTAGCTCAGGAATCAGTGGTAGAGGATAACGGTTCTTGATTGTAATATTTTAAAGTTCTCTATAATCAATACACAGTCTCAATGAACCATCCTTCTTTTTTACTAAGAATATGGGAGCCCCCGCTGCTGAGATAGATGGGCAGATGAACCCCTTAGCCAGATTTTCTTCGATATAGTCTTTGAGGGCTTTTAATTCAGTACCTGCCAGAGGATAGAGGTTTCCAAAAGGTATAGTTGCACCTAGAAGCAAATCTATGGGGCAATCATAGGGTTGGTGGGGGGAGCTTGTCTGTATTCTGTTTGCTGCAACCATCTGCAAATTCCTTGTACTCCTTATTACTTTATTGTCTTGAGCTGGATCTTCAGGGCTTTGTTCGACATGGGCTGTTGAAAGAACATCCTCCGCTGGGAAGCTTATCTCCTTGGCTTCCCAGTTGATAACTGGGTTCTGTGCTTGCAACCAGGAAAGGCCTAGGATAACAGGAAAGTGTGGAGAAGAAATCAATAGAAAAGACAGGACTTCATGGTGATGCAATGTCTTAATGATTTCAAGTGATTCTGTTTCTTGGTCCACAGGCCCTGAGCTCAGTGGAGATCCAGCTACGATCTCCATTACCATGGGTGAGAGTTTTTTCTGGAATTTAACCTCATGCTTTTGAGCAAAGGACAGATCCATGAAATTGCCACTGGCCCCAGAGTCCACCATAGCCGAGGTGGATACCCACTGAGAGTTAACCAGGAACTTAATGGGGAGGAAGCAAGGAGAGTCTTTATTCTCTTTCTTGATATGAGGCGCCACCGATGAAATGGAATGGATAACTGCTTTCTCAGATAATTCTGTCTCTGAAGCAATTGATTCTTCATCTGAACAGTCAGGATCCATGATGGCTGCCACCAATCTCCGGGGACGACTAGGGCAGTTGATAAGGAAGTGGTCAGACTTTCCACAATAAAAGCAAAGACTTTCCCGGACCCGGTTCTCCCTTCTTTCTGTGCTCTCACGCTTTAATATGGAATCGACTTGCATAGGCTCGATTCCTCCCTCTATGTGGCTCGTCCCTTGGGGTTTATTAGGAAAGGTGACAGGGACCAGCGGGTACTGCTAGGTATCATAATTTAGAGTAGTCTATCTCTCTGGATGTTGTTCAGACAGTCGGGTATCGATTCGAATGCAGTGGTTAATGAAGGCATCCAAACCTGAAGGAGCCTCTGCACGGGAAAATTCACACTCAAAATTCATACATATTCATGCTGCATAGTCCTTTCCTAAAAAAAGACATCTTTGCTGTGTCATTCCAGTCGGTGTCGATTGCCCATCTTTTGAACTCCATCGCATATTCAGCAATGGGGCGTTTGCCCTGGCGCAAGGCTAGTGTTGCCACTTCAGCTTTAGCACCAAGATTGGATCATCAAACATCTGACTCATGGAGTTGATGTGTCAGCAGCGTAGTAATACACAGGGCCTTCGATCTATGAGTAGGAAACTGAGTAGGATTTGCATCGAAGCCTACATTGATTGGGGAATCCCTGGAATTTATCGCAGTCTGCGCCGAATCTAAACGGTGGCAACTTAGGGCTCACTACCGACACCGAAGTGGGTGGTCCAGAGGCTTGATTCTCCAAGTGGAGTATCCAGTCGGATAATGTCTGCACAGTCGCATATAGCTCTTGAATGGCTTGTTCATAAACTTGGATATTGTCGGAATTCTGTCCTTCATAAGCGTCACACTTGATGCTCAACGCCTACATCAAGTGCGCATATTAGCCACCCTAGTCTGAAGTTGCTTGATGCGAGCATCCAGGCTCCCAGCCCCAGCGGACTCCATTTTAGACTTGAGTATCCTGTCATGATACTAGTGGATATGGCTGGAATCCAATGGTGAGGACTGGCTTAAACACAGAGAAGGAAAATACAGACTGGAACAGGAGACAGCAGAGATGAAGACAGGATCCAAACGAGGTCAGGAGGAGAGCCGACGAGTGATTAGCAGGTATGAGAAGTTTGCAGGGTAAACTGCAAAGTAGGAGGAACTAACTAGAAGGCAAGTTACAAGGTTAGAGGACTGCAAGTAGGAGCTTAACACAATGCTCAAGCAATGAGCATCAGGCTTGAAGAGTTTATATAGGAAACTGGAAACAGGAAACAAGATTGCACCCAGCTGAGACACGATCCACCATCTTGACTAAGGGCAAACTTAAGGGTAAACACAGTAAGCAAGTTCCAAGTCATAGCAACAGATTCCTGACAAAAGTAAGGGCACATGAGAATAGATATGGAAGTAAAACATTGTGGAAGTTTAGCTACAACTTGATGGAAAAGTACTGTTCATTAAAAAACAAACAAAAAAAACCCTGAAAACTTTTAATCACCCTTATAGAACTATAGAATTTATGAAAGAATTAATATCCATATCACTTCTCTACTTCTTTCTCTGGGGATTGTTGTCAGCAAACACTTTTTAGTCACTTGAAGGCTGATACTAATCCCCCTCTCAACATTACCTCAGTACCTACAATGCATCAAGGATAGTGGAAAAAGGCGGGTTACTGTCAAAAGCACACATTCTATTGTTATGGCAGGATATTTTTAGTATAGGAAGGACTTAATATTCATTGACCTTCCTATCCTGATAGTATCTGCCTGCAGCTGCTACCTTTGCCTTGGCTGGTTGTGAAAAAAGGTCAGACTCTACGTCAATTTTTTTTGTCATTAATTGAAAATCGAAAAAGAAATGTTTTTTAATAAAAATAAAAAATAAAAATAAAACTGGATCAGATCCATTTTATTTTTTATAACCAGCCAAGGTAAAACCAGCAGCTGTAGGCTGATACTATCAGGAGAGGAAATTGTTAATTGTGTCCCTTCTACCTGAAAAATACCAGTCTTCAGCTGCTCCAGGAGCAGACTTTCACATTAGATGGACCACTTCCGTTGATAACCGGGTTCTTCCCAGTACCCCTGGTGCATTGGATATTAGAGTATTAGTAAGATGAGTTAATGTCAGTCTTGAAGTGACAAAAGACATCACTGACACTATGCCCCAGAGATAGTAAAAGAATGGAGTCTGTCAGATGTCTCTATTGCTAGCAATAGATTTAATTGGTAAAACAATAAATTATACAACAAAAAGCACTTTATTTTAATAAACACTACCCAAAAACATCCCTTATTGACCATTTTATTAAATAAATGAATCCAACACTGGCTCAAAATATTTCAATGAATCCAATGTAGTGCAAAAGGGGAAAAGGGGAAAAACACTAAGCAAACATATATAGGCTGAATAGTCTATCCAGCATCCAGGAGATCTGAATGATCTCACATCTTCCATAGAAACCCACTTTCCTATTGTAGGAAAGTTGGGTATCTGCTTTGGGTGATTTGACATAATCCAGCTTTCCTGGATACTAGGATATCCAGCAACCAGGAAATGGCGACATCACATGTAGCAGGCACCCATCTTTTCTGTGGTAGGAAAGTTGGGGGCCTGCTGTAGGGGATGGAGTGTCACCCAACTTCCTGGATGCTGAATAGGCTATCTAGTATCCGGGAAAGCTGGCTGATGCCAAGTACCACAAACAAGTATACAGTGGGTACAGAAAATATTCAGACCTCTTTACATTTTTCACTCTTTGTTTCATTGCAGCCATTTGGTAAGAACAAAAAAGTTAATTTTTTTGCTCATTAATGTACAGTCTGCATCCCATTTAAAAAGAGAAAAACAGAAATGTAGATGTTTTTGCAAATTTATTAAACAAGAAAAACTGAAATATCACATGGTCATAAGTATTCAGACCCTTTGCTGTGACACTCATATTTATCTCACATGCTGTCCATTTCCTTCTGATCTTCCTTGAGATGGTTCTACTCCTTCATTGGAGTCCAGCTCTGTTTAATTAAACTGATTGGACTTGATTAGGAAAGGCACACACCTGTCTATATAACACTTCACAGCTCACAATGCATGTCAGAGCACATGAGGTCTAAGAAACTGCCCAAGGAGCTCAGAGAAAGAGTTTTCATTGAAGATCAGGTTTTATGGTATGTAGATTTTATTGGGAACAAGTGTTTAGTTTTTTTTTAATAATTGCTGTCACTGTTTTAGAAACCTTGTCTATAGGCCAAAGTTACAAGACAATATTTAATTTTTGTTTTACCATTTGAATATTAGTAATTTTAGTAAGTGTTTCTGACAGCCCATCAAAAGAGCACAAAGAAGAGAAGGGACCAGTGCTCAGCATGCAGGCCCCGCAGCAAATAAATAAACCAGTCAGTTTATTTACTTGCACATTTAATTAAAGCATTTTTTTTTACAGAGAAGGCTATGTTACAGTTAAACATGTACTCTTGTCCTCTTTTGAAGTCCCAATATTTCAGTTGTTAATGTTTAAGGGAGATTAAAACTTTTTCTTTTTTTCACAGGTGGAAACAGATCCCATTCCAAGCATCACAAGAGACAGAGAGATGTTATCTGGGACCTCTAGATGTACTCGAGAATGCGGACAAGTAAACATTTTGGTTCTAAAGTTATGTAGTATAAACAAAGAATTTGCAATAATTTAGGGTTAGTGATAGTTTATGTGGGATTGGACATAATGCTTCAATAAAGATAACATTTTTAAATAGCAACCTAAGTTTTCAATACCTTTTTGTCCATTTCAGAAAAATGGCTATTCATTAAGTTTTGATGGAAAGGCAAATATTCTATTGTTTGTTTTGCAATCTAGTGTTGATGACCTAGCACATATAACGCCATATGTGGATTAACCTAAGGGGGTTTAACACTTTGCAAAAGTTCTGCAGTGATGCAGCTTCTCGCTAAAATAAACCAGAGGGCTACCACGTGTGTCTAAAATGGCTGTTCAGTGAACTCTACTGCTTGTGAGGGCGCAGAAGTAGACAGGTGGTCACTGTACATCTGGTAATGTGGTTACATCAGCAGAAAACGCTTAAATTTTGGTTACATCAGCAGAAAACGCTTACATTTTCATGACAGTATCAGAATTGGACCATCACTGATTGGCAGAGGGTTGTCTTTTTGGATAAGTCACATTTCATTCTTCATTTAACTGATACTTGGTGCTGTGCCAGTTAACAAACATTAGAGAATAAATACCCTGCTACCTTTGCTGGAAGAACACAAACTGGTGGTTGCAGTGTTATGGCCTGAGGAATGTTCCTGTGACATTCTCTGGGCCTACTCCTCCACATGGAAGGCACTCTTCACCGATTTGGATATGAATCCATGCTTCCAGATCATATACATCAATACATGCTGATTGTCTTCACTGGGGTGGATGCGATCTTCCAGAAAGGCAATGTGACATGTCACATGACTAGAAATGTCAGAGATTTGATGGAAGAGCATGATCAAGACTTTCAAATACTCCTATGTCCCCAATCGAGCATCTGTGGGACTACCTCCATTGCCAAATTCGCTATCTAGTAGCTGTGGGATGCACTGCAGTCAGTATGGCTCCAGATACCCATGCCAACCTACCAAGACCTTATTGAGCCACTTCCCGCCAATCTAGCTGCTGTCAATGCTGCCCACAGTGGTTACCTTTTATATTAACCAGTGGTCATAATAATATGACTTGACTATGTATGTGCCATATATATTGTAAAGAAAAAAAATATTAAAACCTTAGAGGTGTCTACTAAGTAAATGCACGTTGTCTATTTAAATATATTTTCCACTTTTTTGGGAATATCTACCTCATTGTTTATGTCTATTTTACACTATTGAAAACAGAAGTAATAATAATTAGAAAAAATAATTTGGTATGTTACTTCATTGTGTTACTGTGTATATTTATATTACGTACAAATAAGAAACAAGTGATGCTTAAATATTTAAAGGATTTTTTATTTATTATCATTACAGTGGACATGCCCAAGAAAACAAAAGTTTAAAAATAGTAGAGAAAACTGTACCATCCTCAGTTCGTTTTACTATAAACACAACACAACAAATGGGTTGGCCGCATTAACATAGCAGTAGAAATGAAAGGCACAGAATCCAGATAAGACAGGAAGAAAAGTTTCATCAACTTGTTTCTTTGTATCTTATTTGACTTGTGATGTTTGTCACCATTGTTGACACATATGTTCAAGCTTGAGTAAAGACAAGAACGATTTACCTTAAAACATATTTACATTACAAAATACCTTCTCTCCCAACCCAAAAAAATTAAGGTTAGAAGTGTTTGTCCCTGCTTTGGGCAGGATATTATGGATTACCAAGAGGCGATAGTAACCCATCATGTCATGGGGAAAAGCTACTTCCTGGTGTCCCATAACCCTGGTGTTTTTCCCTTCTTTTGGAGGGATTTTATGGGATACTGAGATGTTAATAAATTGTATATTCCTGGCTTATATGTGGCTAATAGAAGGTCCAAAAACCACACACTGCTCCCTCTGGTGCTCCATAACCCATGTGTTTCTCCCTTTTCTGGGCAGGAAAGTATGGGATACTGGGAAGAAGATGGTAACCCATCATATCCCAGCCATGGAGGGGACAAATGTTACACACATACCTCTTCCCTGGTGCTCAATAACCCTGGTGTTTGTCCCTTCTTGAGGCATGATATTATGGGATGTAATGAAGAAGAAAGCAACCCATCATATTCTACAATGAAATGGACAAATGACACACACAGCTTTTGTCCCATAACACCTGTGTTTTCCCTTCTCTGGGTCGGATATTATGGGATACTGAGAAGAAGACAGTAACCCATCATATCCCAGGCATGGAAGGGAGAAATGTTACACACATAACTCATCCTTGGTGCCCCGTAACCCTAGTGTTTGTCCCTTTTCTGGCGGGATATTATGGGATACTGAGAAGACAGTAACCCATCATATCTCAGCCACGGAAGGAACAAATGCTACACACATAACTCCTCCCTGGTGCCCCACAACCCTAGTGTTTGCCCCTTCTCTGGGAGGGATATTAAGGAGACAGTAACCCATTATATCCTTTCCGTGGAAGGGACAAACGCTACACATAAAGCTCCTCCATGGTGCCTTATGACCCCGGTGTTTGTCTTTTCTCTGGGTGTGATATTATGGGACTCTGAGAAGACAGTAACATATTGTACTGTATCCTGTCACACACAGCTGTTTTCTAGAGTCCCATAACCACGGTGTTTGTCCCCTCTTTGGGTGCGATATTATGGGATTTCGAGAAAGCAGTAACTAATCGTATCCTGCCTGTGAAAGATACAAATACCACACACACAGCTCCTTCCTAGGTTCCAATAACCCTGCTGTTTGTCCTTTCTTTGGGTGGATTATTATGGGAAGCATAGAAAATGGTAACCCATTTTATCCTGTCCATGAAAAGGACAAGGGAGTAAGTAGAATTAATAGAAAAAGAAAATGTACTTACCTATATGTTCTCCTGCCATGGAACCTGATCCTTTGAACTGACGAAGTATTGTGCAAACTTGTCACAAACTGCCATCACTGCTGTTGTTGATCTAAGAGCATGAACTTGAAAACTTATTAAATTGGACTCACAATTATTTTAATCTACAAGAAGAGGCTCATGACATGCAACAAAATTGTGAAGGACCACACAAGCCTTTACTACATTGTTCACATTTTCTGGTCTCATGTAGCTAGAATCCTCCATGTTGACATCATTATTCCAAATGCACATTCACTTACATACACTTTGCCCATATTAGTCTACAACTGCATATCACAAGGCATTATGGGAAAGGAGCTGAGAAGCTCTAGCGCCCTCTTTTGGATGTAACAAATCCTCAATTTGCTTTTGACGCACTGAATCTTTGGAAAGCAAGAAGGGATAATATGCCAAGCCAGCATCACTCATCTGTATACAGCCGTTTTGGGATTTTGCCCCTCATCAGTACAGAGCAGAGCGATGCTAGCTTGGCTGAGTGGGAGGCAATGAGTAGCTCAGAAAGAGAAGATTTCTCCTTAGGAAGAGCACCTGTATAGGTGTGTGGAGATTCATAATTGCCTTTTTGCACTCCACGAAGCATCTGCATATCACAAGGAATTATGGGAAAGGAGCTGAGAAGCTCTAGCGCCCTCTTTTGGATGTAACAAATCCTCAATTTGCTTTTGACCCGCTGGATCTTTGAAAAGCAAGAAGGGATATTATGCCAAGCCAGCATCACTCATCTGTATACAGCCGTTTCGGGGTTTTGCCCCTCTTCCCTTTCTGAGCTACTTATTGCCTCCCA
Organism: Phyllomedusa bahiana; assembly: GCA_025379985.1. Lineage (NCBI taxonomy): Eukaryota > Metazoa > Chordata > Amphibia > Anura > Hylidae > Phyllomedusa > Phyllomedusa bahiana. Next base: position 19,708 of record JAODAL010058115.1, read on the forward strand.
CTCAGCCAACCTAGCATCGCTCTGCTCTGTACTAACGAGGGGCAAACTTTCTGGGGCATAAAGTTCACTAGAGCTTCACAGATTGCCTCTTCTACTTCTCCACAACAACATCACGCAGCTGGTGGATGTCAGAGACCTTGCGCTTCTCCACCTTCTGTTTGAGGATGCCACATAGATGCTCAACAGGGTTTAGGTCTGGAGACATTACAGTAATCCATGTCCTTAGTCTGCGTGTCTTCATTAAACTGTTTGCAGGCTTTCTTGTGCATAATTTTTAGTAGAGGCTTCCTTCTGGGATGACAGTTATGCAAACCAAATTGATGCAGCATGCGGCGTATGGTTTGAGCACAGACAGGCTGATCCCTCTCCCCTTTAGCCATTTCAACAATGCTGGCAGCACTCATATGTCTATTTTGACAAGTCAATCTCTGGATATGAAGCTAAGCACATGCACTCAACTTTGTTGGTTGACCAAGGTAAGGCCTGCTTTGAGTGGAAACTATCGTGTTAAAAAGCTATATGGTCTTGGTCACCATGCTGCAGCTCAGTTTCAGGGTGTTTGCAGTCTTCTTATAGCCTAACACAATTCTTTTTTCAGATCCTCAGAGAGTTTTTTGCTATGAGGTGTCATGTTGAACTTCCAGTGACCAGTATGAGAGAATGTGAGAATGATAACACAAAGTTAAGAAACCTGCTCACCATTCACACCTGAGACATTGTAACACTACCAAGTCACATGACACCATGGATAGAAATTTGCAAATTTGGCACAATTTGTCCATTTTCACTTAGGGGTGTACTCACTTTTGTTTCCAGTGGTTTAGACATTGATGGCTGTGTGTTGAGTTATTTTGATTGTACACCAAATTTACACTGTTATATAAGTTATACACTAACTACTTTACATTGTATCAAAGTGTCATATCTTCAGTGTTGTCTTACAAAATTGTGAGGGGTGTTCTCACTTTTCTATGATACTGTATACCTACAGTGAATGGGAACATCAATGGGTTCTAGATGTGAACCACGATAGGTAGATCTTTTTATTGCAGAACATGCACCATGAAACCTATGACTTATCTTCACTACATTGATCATATTGGTCATCTGGATTGCAGGTGAGGAGGCTCTGCTTAAACCCAACTACTTACACTATTCAAAAGCAGAGTAATAGCCCAGAAAGGACACACTTATCAGTGTTTTTCCCTGTGAAGACTCCTAAATATACTCTAAACAAAAGGTATATGTGTCCTGGCGTGTTTTGTTTAACACGGGACCATATATATTTGTATATATGGGGCATTTTAAAACACAAAGGCATAGGAAGGAATGGGAAGAACTTAATGCAAACATTCAACGTTTTCAATATGGCCTTAATGTACATAGTAGTTTCATTTCTCCCTTACAACCTTATCTGCTTATGTTGCATTCAGTTATTTTTAAAGCTTTTAAAAACATTTGAAGACTCCTGTTTTATATGTATAAATATCTGTGATTTTTCAGTTTTTTGTATAACATCATGTCTGATGAAAACAGCTAGTACTCTCGAAAGCTTACCATCTAATATACTCAATTAGCCTCTAAAAGGTATCGCTTGATTTTTTCACGCTTTTAAAGGTGGGAGTAATTTCTGAAATTATGGGCTGCACACAGCACTTACATGAGTAAAACTAAGCTTATAGTTATCTTGTCTCCTTCAACAATCTTCCATGTTTTATCTAAAGCTTAATTGCAGACTTTCCTCGGTACTTATGGGTTGTACTTAAATGAAATATTCTAATTCTATAGTAACTTTGTCGAATTCTTGCATTTTTTTGCAATAAAATCAAATAACCGTAGTGTGCATTTCACAGCTTTTTAAATTAAATTTTTCATGTATGGTTTGGGGTTATCCAGCGTTCTCCACATGAAACCCCGTTCAAAAGGGAAGATTTTTTTTACACCCCCTTGGGGTTAAATTTTATTTATTTTTCCAGATTTTTTTTCTTGCTGGGGTGGGGGTATTGAAGTGGTTGTGTTTTTATTTGCATGGGTTTAGTAATTTAACCCCCCTTCTATTTGTTTTTCTCTTTTTACCAGTGGAGTGTAAGGAAAAAAGGGTATTTTTTTGTGTGCCTACTCCCTTTCAGTCATTCTCTGCTGATATTTGCCATCTTTTTTATGGGCAGAAAAATTAGATAAAAAAGCCTATTTTTATCTTCATTGCCTGATTTGAGGTCTTTTACGCATTCATTTTTTTGACCTGTGGCTGTGTTGAAAGGATGCATTCATACCATTTTTTAAATTCCGAGCTTCGCATGCCCTGACCTTTGGTATTGTTAAAAAATGCATTAGGCAAATTCCCCGGCATTTATTCTTTGTTTGGGATTTCTCCTGTGCACCAAATATGGGAATCAGGGTGATTTAGCAGATAATGCTTGTAAAAGAGCATTTTGGTGTGTGATACATTTGGGTTTTTTAGTGTTGGTATTTCTGTAAATTGTGTATGCAGGGGTGCAACATCCCCCTTAAAAAAGGTTGTATTGAGTAAATTTTGGTATTGGGTGTGTTGTGTATTAGGTATTGTGAGTT
>JAODAL010058116.1:0-22278 GCA_025379985.1 Phyllomedusa bahiana
GGTGGGGTTTTGGGGGTGTATTGAGGGTTTTGGTTTTGGGGGTGATTGAAGGTGTGGTTCAGGTTGTTTTAGGATGGGGTTTGGGGTGGGTATTGGGGGGTGTGGTTTGGGTGTATTGAGGGTGTGGTTTGGGTGTATTGAGGGTGTGGTTTGGGGTGTATTGAGGGTGTGGTTTGGATGTAGTGAGAGTGGGGTTTGGGGTGTATTGAGGGTGTGGTTTGGGTGTATTGAGGGTGTGGTTTGGGGTGTATTAAGGGTGTGGTTTGGGTTGTTTTAGGGTGTGGTTTGGGTGTATTAAGGGAGTGGTTTGGGTTGTTTGAGGGTGGGGTTTGGGTTGTGTGAGGGTGTAGTTCAGGGTGTATTGAGGGTGTGGTTTGGGGTGTATTGAGGGTGTGGTTTGGGGTTATTGGGGTGTTTTTTGTGTGTATTGGGGGTGTGGTTTGGGTGTATTAGGGTGTGGGTTTGGGGTGTTTGGGGTGGGGGTTTTTGGATTTTAGTGAGGGTGGGGTTTGGGGTGTGCGAGGGGTGTGTTCAGGGTGTATTGAGGGTGTGGTTTGGGTTGTTTGAGGGTGTGGTTTGGGTGTATTGAGGGTGTGGTTTGGGTGTATTGAGGGTGTGGTTCGGATTGTATTCAGGGTGGGGTTTGGAGTGTAATTTGGTTGTGGTTTTAATTGTTTTAGGGTGTAGTTCAGGGTGTATTGAGGGTGGGGTTTGGGTTGTGTGAGGGTGTGGTTTAGGGAAAATTGAGTGTGTCGTTCAGGATGTATTCGGGGTCTAGGGTAGTCAAGGAATTAATATAAGGATCCCTTATGGTCAAGGGTAGTGAAGTAGTTAATGTAAAGATAATGTAAAGATATTTGGTGTTATAGGGCACTTGGGGGTTAACAATCCTTGGTGGTCTACAGCAGTGAAGGGGTTAATATAGCAATCCCTGGAGGTCTAGGGTACTGAAGGAGTATGTCAGGAGCCCAGATGGAGAGAAGTGGACAGGTTAATGCTGCATACCTGGTTGTCTAGGACAATTAAAGTGTTAAGGTAAGCATCCCTGGTGGTCTAGGGCAGTGTAGAGGTTAATGTAAGGATATCTGGTGGTTAAGGGCACTTAAGGGGTTATTGTAATAATCCCTGGTGGTCTTGGGAAGGGTTTAATAAAATTCCCTGGTAGTGTTTTTAATTTCATATTTGGGGTTTGTGGTTACTCACCTCGCCAGGCTCCAGTGTTGGTCTAGCTTTTTATTTCCCTTTTTCCCCCCCAGCACTGATCTGGGGATTAGTACAGGAAGATGCAGAAGGGCTGGGAAATGTAACGTTACAGCTGCCCAGTTCTCTATCGGATCCGGCAGAGTGACTGAACAATGCTCTTACTAATAGGAATGGTTTTTAGAGATGGGCATACAGACCCCCCTGGGAAACACCCCAGGTTCCCTTTTCCCTGTTTGCGGCTCTGATTCTGCTAACAGTGACCCCTCATACATATTAAATGTAAGTTTCTGCCAACATTAGGGCACTGATCCCCTTATATGTAATAACTATACAGTGGGATCGCTTGCTCGTCCCAGGAGAAATACCAGCTGGGCCAGTGTTTCACCAGACAGATGGCAACCCTCGTCTCTCTGGTTCCCATGCACCCACTGATATTACTTTCTGGTGTTCCTCTAGTTACTTTTTTTGAACTTCTGCAGTAGGGTTGGAGGTTTTTATCTCAGTCCTGATTTGCATTTATGAGCAGGAAACTATTGGACAAGATCTGAGGAGTAACTGGAAATTGGTAGGTCTTATGCCAAACAAGCCATTGTTTGTCTAGTTGTCACTTCCTGTTAGCTCCCAGCACTAATCATAGAAATGAGTGCAGAATGGTGCAGAGTGGAGCAGTAACATCAATCTGACTGGCAGCTATGTATAGTCTAGTCCTGGGGTAACGACAAGTCCAAGGGTAGTGCAGCTTAGATTTGGGATGCAGGATCCTCCTAGTATGATTCATTCAGACAGTAAACAGGTGACTGGCGATTAAAGGGGCACAGGACGATGGCTGACCTATGCCCAGAACTCTTTAAAATTAGCCAATTTAAAAATTAATTTTTTATTGGCAATAGAAAAAAAAAAAAATATTCCATACAGGATATTGAGATACAAAAATCCAAATATAGTCATTACAATGCCGTACTCCAACTTTATGTCCCAGCTATCACATGGCTAGCACTTCACTAGCTGGCTGACCTATCCTCCAGTTTTGTAGTCTCCAGTTTCTCTCCAGTATTAGAGAGACTAGACGTCACTTCCTGTTTCCTCCCAGCCCTGATCATAGAGATGAGTGCAGGAAGGTGTTGTCACCAGTGTTATTACTTCTAGTTGTCACTTCCTGCTTCCTCCCAGCCCTGATCATAGAGATGAATGCAGGGGAAATTGTTGTCCCAGTGTTAACTTCTGTTGTTTCCCTTTTGCTTCCTCCCCCCCTGTCAAGAGTGATGCGGAAGGGTTGTCAAAGTGTTTTTACTTTTTTTGTTTATTCTTGCTTCCTCCCAGCCTGATCAAGAGATGAATGCAGGAAGGGTTGTCACCAGGTTATTTCTTCTCGATGTCATTCCCGCTTCCCCCCAACCCTGTCATAGAGATGAATGCAGGGAAGGTTTGCACCAGTGTTATTACTTCCCGATGTCACTTCCAGCTTCCTCCCAGCCCTGATCATAGAGATGAGTGCAGGAAGGTGTTGTCACCAGTGTTATTACTTGCAGTTGTCACTTCCTGTTTCCTCCCAGCCCTGATCATAGAGATGGTGAGGAAGTGCGCACCTGTTATTAAATTTCTATTGTCACTTTTGTTCCTCCCAGCCCGATCTAGGATATTTCAGGAAGGTCTGCCCCAGTTTATTTTTTAGTTTCATTCCTTTTCCTCCAGCCCCCGACATAGAGATATGCAGGGAAAATGCTGTCCCAGTGTTTTTAAAAATTTCTTTGTCCTTCCGCTTTCCTCCCAGCCCTGATCATAGAGATGAGTGCAGGAAGGTGATGTCACCAGTGTTATTAGTTCTAGTTGTCACTTCCTGATTCCTCCCAGCCCTGATCATAGATATGCAGGGAAAATGCTGTCACCAGTTTTATTTTAGTTGTAAAATCCTCTTCCTCCCAGCCCTGATCATAGAGATGAATGCAGGAAGGTGTTGTCACCAGTGTTATTACTTCTCGATGTCACTTCCAGCTTCCTCCCAGCCCTGATCATAGAGATGAATGCAGGAAGGTGTTGTCACCAGTGTTATTTTCTCGATTTATTCCGCCCTCCCGCCCTGATCTAAGGAAAATTTAGGAAGGGGTTGTCCCAGTGTTATTATTTCTAGTTGTACTTCCTTTCCCCCCAGCCCCGATATAGAGATGATGAGGGAAAATGCTGTCACCAGTGTTAATAATTTTGTTTGTCAACTTCTGTTTCCTCCCAGCCCTGATCATAGAGATGAGTGCAGGAAGGTGCTGTCACCAGTGTTATTATTTCTAGTTGTCACTTCCTGCTTCCTCCCAGCCCTGATCATAGAGATGAATGCAGGAAGGTGCTGTCACCAGTGTTATTATTTCTAGTTGTCACTTCCGTTTCCCCACCCTCATCATAGGAGAGTGCAGGAAGGTGCTGTCCACCGTTTATTACTGCGTTGTCACTTTTCCCGTTTCCTCCCAGCCCTGAATCATGGATGAGTGAAAAGGGTTTGTCACCCATGTTATTATTTATTGTCACTTCCTGCTTCCTCCCAGCCCTGATCATAGGGATGAATGCAGGAAGGTGTTGTCACCAGTGTTATTACTTCTCGTTGTCACTTCCAGCTTCCTCCCAGCCCTGATCATAGAGATGAATGCAGGAAGGTGCTGTCACCAGTGTTATTAGTTCTAGTTGTCCCTTCCTGTTTCCTCCCAAGCCCGACATAGAATGATGCAGGGGAAGGTTTGTCACCAGTGTTATTATTCTAGTTTCCCTTTCCCGTTTTCCTCTCAGCCCCCGTCAAGAGATATGCAGGAAGTGTTTTTTCACCAGTGTTATTACTTCTAGTTGTCACTTCCAGCTTCCTCCCAGCCCTGATCATAGAGATGAGTGCAGGAAGGTGTTGTCACCAGTGTTATTATTTCTAGTTGTCACTTCCTGCTTCCTCCCAGCCCTGATCATAGAGATGAGTGCAGGAAGGTGTTGTCACCAGTGTTATTCTTCTCAAAATCACTTCCTTTCCCCCCAGCCCTGACATAAGTGGTGCGGAAAGGGGCTGTCAACCCCGTGTTTATTATTTCTAGTTGTCACTTCCTGTTTCCTCCCAGCCCTGATCATAGAGGTGAGTGCAGGAAGCTGCAGAGAGGCCTATGCAGCTGTAACTGGATGCTGCTCCATTTTCTTTACTCCCCTTCCGGTCTCTGTACTCACACTGCTCAGGGAGGGGATACTCTGTTTTTTTTTTGGAGTCTCAACAAAACTGTCTGGTTTTGGCCTATGCTTTAATGAGCCTACTTCTCCAATGCACCATGATCGTAACCCCTACCCAGTGGTAAAGGTAGGCCCTGGTGCTGTGAGGCCCTATACTAACTGTGATGCTATAACCCCTGTAGTTATACCGCTGGAGAAAAACCTTGTCTTAAATAACCTCCCTGACCAGACAGATTGAGGATCCCCATGACCATTGGGATGGACATGGAGGCCATAACAACGGTGATGGGGTCCCATACCAACTTCCATGCTGTATCCCCTACAGTTACACCATTGGGGAAAATCCCTGTCTTCTGTACCCCTCCCTCACCCCCTTGACTAGACAGATTGAGTCTCCCCCCTCATTGGGAAGAACATGACGGCGATAACAACAGTAATGTGGAATGGGGTCCGGTACCAAATGTGATGCTATAACCCCTGTGATTCCACCATTGGGGCAAATTCCTATTTTCAGTAACCTTCCTGACTGGACAGAGAGAGAGTCCCCTCCCCACCCCCATTGTGACCAGCCCCATACCAACTGTGATGATATAACCCCTGTAGTCACAACACTTAGTCTCAGTCTGATGGAACAGATTGAGAGTCTCCTCCCATCCCTATAGGGAATAACATAGAGACTATAACATCAGTGATGGGGGATGGGGTCCTATACCAACTTTGATGCAACTGGCACAAATCCTTGTCTTTAATAACCTCCCTGATGGGAAAGATTAAGGATCCCCCATGACCATAGGGAATAACATGGAAGCAAAAGGCCACAACATCACCGATGAGGGATGGGCCGCTCTATGAATTGCAACTGTAGAATCCCTGAGGGTACAACATTGTGGCCAATCCCTGTCTTCAGAAACCTCACTGATGGGACAAATTGAGACCCTCTACACCGCATTACCATTGGAAAGAACATGGAGGCAATAACAACAGCACTGGGGGTTGGGGCCTCATACCAACTGTGAAGCTATAACCCCTGTAGTTACTCCACTGGAGCAAATCCTTGTCTTCAAGAACCTCACTGACCAGACAGGGGTTGAGGAGGGCCCTCTCCATGACCAATGAGAAGGACATGAAGCCATAACAACAGTGATTTGGGGATGGGGGCCGGGACCAACTACAAGTCTGCAACCTCTGTAGTCCCACCATTGGGGCAAATCCCTGATGGGATAGATTAACCCCCACCACCACCACCCTGACCATTGAGAGGAACGAGAAGAACATGGAGACAAACGGCAATAACCACAGCACTGGGGGTTGGGGCCTCATACCAACTGTGAAGCTATAACCCCTGTTGTTACTCCACTGCGGAAAATCCTGGACTACTAGAACCTCACTGGCCAGTCGGGTTGAGAGTCCCCTCTCCATGACGAATGAGACGGACCTGAATGCCATAACAACAGTGATGGGCAATGGGGGCCGGGACCAACTACAAGTCTGCAACCTCTGTAGTCGCACCATTGGGGCAAATCCCTGATGGGATAGATTAACCCCCCACCACCACCACCCTGACCATTGAGAGGAACGAGAAGAACGTGGAGACAAAAGGCAATAACAACAGCAATGGGGGTTGGGGCCTCATACCAACTGTGAAGCTATAACCCCTGTTGTTACTCCACTGGGGCAAATCCTTGTCTTCAAGAACCTCACTGACCAGACAGGTTGAGAGTCCCCTCTCCATGACCAATGAGAAGGACATGAATGCCATAACAACAGTGATGGGCAATGGGGGCTGGGACCAACTACAAGTCTACAACCTCTGTAGTCGCACCATTGGGGCAAATCCCTGATGGGATAGATTAACCCCACCACCACCACCCTGACCATTGAGAGGAACGAGAAGAACTTGGAGACAAAAGGCAATAACAACAGCAATGGGGGTTGGGGCCTCATACCAATTGTGATGCTATAACCCCTGTAGTCTCAATCTGAAGGGACAGATTGAGAGTCTCCCCTCACCCCCATTACCATTGGGAAGAACATAGAGGCCATTGCAACAGTAATGTGGAGTGGGGTGCGGTACCAAATGTGATGCTATAATCGCTGTCGTTCCACTATTGGGGCAAATTCCTATGTTCAATAACCTTCCTGACCGGACAGAGTGAGAGTTCCCTCCACCCCCATGACCATTGGGAACAACATTGAGACAAAAGGCCATAAAACAGCAATGGGGGTTGGGGCCTCATTCCAATTGTGATGATATAGCCCCAGTAGTTACACCCCTTATTCTCAGTCTGATGGGACAGATTGAGAGTCTCTCCCATGACCATTGGGAAGAACATAGAGGTCATTGCAATAGTGATGTGGAATGGGGTCCTTTACCAAATTCGACATAACTGGGGAAAATCCTTATCTTTAATAACCTCCCTGAGGTGAAAAATTAAGGATCCCCCATTGGAAAGAACGTTTAGGCAAAAGGTCACCACATCAGAGACGAGTGATGGGGCGCTGCACCAACTGCAATGCTATAACCCCTTTAGTTACACCATTAAGGCAAATCCCTGTCTTCAGTAGCCTCCCTGACCGGACAGATTGAGAGTCACCCCCTATGGCCATTGGGAAGAACATGGAGACAAAAGGCCATAAAACAGCAATGGGGGTTGGGGCCTCATTCCAGTTGTGATGATAGTTACACCTCTTATTCTCAATCTGACGGGACAGATTGAGAGTCGCCCCCTATGGCCATTGGGATGTAAGTGGAGGCCATGACATCAGCGGTGGGGTACTGGGGTCCAGCCGTGCAGCCTCTTGTAGATGAGATGCTCTGTCTGCAGACTGTTGCAGGCTTCGTCGCCCCGTCCTCCAGTCCGGTCGCCTCCTCTCCCTCCGTTCGGCCTTTTCTTCCTAATAACGAGAGAAAATCATCTTTGTTTTTAGATTTCGCCTTTTTTCCGGCGTCTGATTTCACCAGCGAGTCGCTGTTTGTGTCTGGATGTTAAGTTCTGTTCTCGCCTCCTCTCTAGGTTCCCGCTGTTTGATCAACACATAATTTGACTTGTTGTAACTATTTTTTCCGTGCGATTCCAGTATTGATCTTCCTAAAGTGAACCGCGCTGTAACCTTTCCTGTGAAACGAATATCGGCCTCGACAAATGTTCCGGACCGGGGAGAGATCAAAGCCAATCTGAGCTCAGTGAGGAAATGTTCCCCAATTTAAATCCAGCAGCTGTTCATGCGCTGACGCCTGTCACTGTGCGGCTCGTGATGGCGGAAACCGGGAGCTCAAGACCCTACAGAGAATGGACACCCCCCAGAGGAATGGACCCCCATAGAGAGCAGGTCCAGTCCAGGACCCGATAGTGGACACATCAATAGGGCAGCAGGGAACGTATAGTCCAGAGCGCTCAGCCCCGACCTCAGTGACCCTCAAGCTTTACCCAAGGGGTGAGAATGAATCGCTCACTGCTAAGTTAGTACATTTGCACCTAGAGGCAGATCTAGGACTGATAATAGTGCATCATGGTGGCTCAGTGGCTAGCATGATGGCTCAGTGATTGGCATGGTGTCTCAGGAGTTAGCATGATGGCTCAGGGGTTAGTATGGGGATTCAGTGCATAGCATGGTGGCTCAGTGGTTGGCATGGTGTCTCAGGAGTTAGCATGGTGGCTCAGTGGTTACAATGGTGGCTCAGGGGTTAGCACAGTGGCTCAGTGGTTATAATGGTGGCTTAGGGGTTAGCATGGTGACCTAATGGTTATTGTGGTGTCCTAGTAGTTAGCATAGGGGCTTTGTGGTTAGCATAGTGGCTTTGTGGTTAGCATGGTGGCTCTGGGGTTAGCATGATGGCTCTGGGGTTAGCACAGTGGCTCAGTGGTAAGAATGGTGGCTAAGGGGTTAGCATGGTTACCTAGAGCTTATCGTGGAGGCTTATTGGTAAGCATAATGGCTTTGTGGTTAGCATGAAGGCTCAGTGGTTAGCATGATGGGTCAATGTTTAATATGGTAAAAAAACACCCACTAAGGGGTCAACACGGTGCAGCACAGTGGCTCAGAGGTCAACGCAGTGGCTCAGGGATTCAGAGATTAGTACTGTGGCTCAGTGGTTAGCATGGTGGCTCAGTGGTAACCATAATGGCTCAGAAGTTAGCTTGGTCATTCGGTGGTTCAGAGGTCAACACGGTGGCTCAGAGGTTCAGAGGTCAACACGGTGGCTCAGAGATTCAGAGGTTAGCACAGTGACTCAGGGGTTAGTACATTGCAGCATGTTAGCTCAGGGTTTAGCACAGTGGTTAAATCACATTTTCGGTATAGTGCTAAAGGTTAGCCTGGTGTAAGACATTGCCTCTGGGATCAGCACAGTACAACATGGTGGTTGAAGGATTAGCACAATGCAGAACTGTGGCTCACATGTAATAAAAGTGGCTCATTGATAAGAATGGTACAGAATTGGGGCTCAGGGGTTAGCACGGGGCAGCATGTTAGCTCAGGTGTCAGCAGGGTGCAGCACAGGGGCTCAGGGCTTAGTCCTGCACAGCCCAATATTTTAGTGGCTAGCCTGGTGCAGGACACTGCCTCAGTAGCCCAAATGGTGCAACATGGAGGCTCAGTGGTTAGTACAGCATAGAATAGTAGCTCAATGGTTAGCACAATGCAGCGTGGTACTGGGGTCAGCAAAGTGCAGCACGGTGGCTCAGGGGTTAGTGTTGTTCCGTGCAGGACCAAGGTCCTGGACTCAGATCCAACCAGGGGCAGCATCTTCATGGAGTTTGAATGTTCTGCTCAGGTTTTCTGGTTGCCTCCAACCCACCCAGATCATGACATCTAAATGTGAGTAAGGCTAGGACACTGTAATCCAGCCCTGACAGTAAGGGGTTGATAGAGGCCCTGGCAGTGAGGGGGAAGTCGCGGTTGCTGGTGGTGGTGGCCCTGGCAGTGAGGGGGAAGTCGCGGTTGTTGCTGGTGGTGGTGGCCCTGGCAGTGAGGGGGAAGTCGCGGTTGCTGGTGGTGGTGGCCCTGGCAGTGAGGGGGAAGTCACAGTTGCTGGTGGTGGTGGCCCTGGCAGTGAGGGGGAGTTGCGGTTTTGGGGGCCCTGACACTGAGGGGGGAAATAAAAGGGGTTGGGGGTGGGCCCCCGACATGAAGGGGGAAATCGCCCGTTGGTGGTTTGGGGGTGGTGGCCCGGGGAAATGAGGGGGAAATCCAAGTTGTGGTGGTGGTGGCCCCGGCGTGATGGGGGGGGTCGCGGGGTTTTTGCTTGGGGGGTTTGGGGGCCCCGGGAGTGAGGGGGGAAATCGCCCGGGTTTCCCGGTGGGGGTGGCCTGGCAGTTTAGGGGGGGAAATCACCCGTTTTGGGGGGGGGTGGGCCGGGGGGGGCCCCCGTGAGGGGGGAAAAACCCCGGTTGTGGTTGGGGTGGCCCGGCGTGGGGGGAAGTTTGCGGGGTTTCTGGTGGGGTGGCCCTGGAGCAGGAGGGGGAAGTCGCGGTTGCTTTGGGGGTGGTGGCCTGGCAGGAGGGGGATGTCGCGGGTTTTTGTTGTTGGGGGTGGTCCCTTTGGGAGTGAGGGGAAGTGGGTTGTGGTGGGGGGTGGCCTTGGGATAGGGGGGGGAAATCGGGTTGCTGGTGGGTTTGGGGGGCCCTGGCAGTGAGGGGGAAGTCGTTTGGGGGGGTGGGGGTGGTGGCCCCCGGCCCGTGAGGGGGGGGGTCACAGTTGTGGTGGTGGTGGCCCATGGGGGCAGGGGGGGGTGGGGGCCCCCCCCACCCTTGCCCCCCCGGTGGGTTTTTTTTTTTGGCCCCCCCGGCCCCCCCCCCAGCAGGTGGGGGGAAGGTTTTGCGGTTTTTGGTGGTGGTGGGGCCCCGGCGTTTAGGGGGGGGTACGGTTTTGGGGGGTTTGGTGGCCCTGGCAGTGAGGGGGAAGTCGCGGTTGCTGGTGGTGGTGGCCCTGGCAGTGAGGGGGGAGTCGTGGTTGCTGGTGGTGGTGGCCCTGGCAGTGAGGGGGAAGTCGCGGTTTTGGTGGTGGGGGCCCCGTTAATGGGGGGAAGTCACAGTTGCTGGTGGTGGTGGCCCTGGCCCGTGAGGGGGGGAAATCCCCAGGGTTTTTGGTGGTTGGGGGCCCCTGAGTGAAGGGGGAAAATCACAGTTGCTGGTGGGTGGTGGGCCCCCGGGAAATGAAGGGGGAAGTCACAGTTGTGGTGGGGGTGGGGCCCCGGGTTAGGAGGGGGGGAAGGTTTCGGTTGGTTTTTGGGGGGGCGGTTTGGCCCCCGGCAGTGAGGGGGAAATCGCGGTTGCTTTGGTTTGGGGGTGGCCCCGGAAGTGAGGGGGGAAATCGCGGTTGCTGGGGTGGTGGTTTGGCCCGTGAGGGGGAAATCGCCGGGGTTTTTGTGGTGGTGGTGGCCCCGGCGCGGGGGGGGAAGTCACTTTTGCTGTTGGGGGGGTGGCCCTGGCAGTGAGGAGGAAGTGAGGGGCGGTTGCTGGTGGCGGGGGTCCCTGGCGTGAGGGGGGAAATGCGGGCGGTGGTGGGGGCCCTTTGGGGAGTTTAGGGGGAAAATTGGGTGGGCCCGGGGGTGGTGGGCCCTGGCAATGAGGGGGAAGGGGCCCGGTTTTCTGGGTTGGGGGGGTTCCTTGGGAGTGAGGGGGGAAACGCGGGGGTTTTCTGGTGGTTTGGGGGCCCTGGAGTGAGGGGGAAAATTGGGTTGTTGGGGGTGGGGGTGGCAGTGAGGGGAAAATCGCGGGGTTTTTGCTGGTGGTTGGGGCCCTGGCGTTGGGGGGAAAAAGTTTGGCCCGGGTTTTTTGGTGGTGGTTGGCACCGGGCAGGGAAGGGGGGGAAATCCGGTTGTGGTTTGGGGTGGCCCTTGGCAGTGTGGGGGCGTCCCCGGTTGTGGTGGTGGTGGTGGGGGCCCCGGGGGGGGGAAGTCGCGGTTTTTGGGTTTGGTGGGGGCCCCGGAGGGGGGGGAAAATCACAAATTGCCCGAAGGTGGTTGGCCCCCCGGGGTGAGGAGGAAGTGCGGGTTTCTGGTGGGGGTGGTGGCCCTGGCAGTGAGGGGGTAAGTGCGGTTGTGGGGGGTGGTGGCCCCAGGCAGTGAGGGGGAAGTCGCGGTGGCTGGTGGTGGTGGCCCTGGCCCTTTAGGGGAAAGGGGGTTGGGTTGGTTGGGGGCCCCTGGCCGGGAGGGGGGGGAAGTGCGGTTGTGGTGGTGGTGGCCCTGGAGTGAGGGGGGGGGAAATAGCGGTTGCTGGTGGTGGGTGGCCCTGGCCCGTGAGGGGGAAGTCGCGGGGGGCTGGGGGTGGGGGGCCCTGGAAGTGAGGGGGAAGTACAGGTAGCTGGTGGTGGTGGCCCTGGGGGTGAGGAGGAAGTCGGGATTTCTGGTGGTGGTGTGGGCGTGAGGGGGGAAATGCGGTTGTGGTGGTGGTGGCAGTTTTGGGGGGAAGTACAGTTGGTTTTGGTGGTGGCCCCGGCAGTGCGGGGGAAGTGGCGTTTGCTGGTGGTGGTGGCCCTGGCAGTGAGGGGGAAGTCGCAGTTGCTGGTGGTGGTGGCCCTGGCAGTGAGGGGGAAGTCGCGGTTGTTGGTGGTGGTGGCCTGGCAGAGAGGGGGAAGTCACCGTTGTTGGTGGTGGTGGCCCCGGCTTTGGGGGGAAGTCACCGTTGTTGTTGGTGGGGGCCCTTGGGAGGAGGGGGGGTCACAGTTGCCTGGGGTGGTTGGGCCCCCGGCGTGAGGGGGAAGGCACAGTTGATGGGGGGGGGTGGTGGGGATGGGGGGGGGAAGGTTTTCCGGTTTTTGTTGTGGCGGGGGCCCTGGCAGTGAGGGGGGAAATTGCGGTTGGTTTTTGGGGGGCGGTGGCCCCTGGGGAAATGGGGGGAAGTCGCGGTTGCTGGTGGTGGTGGCCCTGGCAGTGAGGGGGAAGTCACAGTTGCTGGTGGTGGTGGCCCTGGCAGTGAGGGGGAAGTCGCGGTTGCTGGTGGTGGTGGCCCTGGCAGTGAGGGGGAAGTCGCGGTTGCTGGTGGTGGCCCTGGCAGTGAGGGGGAAGTCGCGGTTGCTGGTGGTGGTGGCCCTGGCAGTGAGGGAGAAGTCGCGGTTGCTGGTGGTGGTGGCCCTGGCAGTGGGGGGGGAAGTGGGTTTTTCTGGTTGGGGTGTTGGGCTTGACATGAGGGGGAAGCGGGTTGCCCGGTGGTGGTGGTGGCTCTGACACTGAGGGGGAAGTCGCGGGTTTTCTGGTGGGGTGTGGGGGTTTGTGGTTTCAGCCTCCTTGTGTTTTTCCAAACAAAATCCAGGGTTTTAAAAGTTTTGAAATTTTATTTTTATTCCTTTTTTGGCACCCAAAATGTTGCTATGTCCAGTTTCCAGTATATGCAAATGAGTGACAGGGTATAAGACTGCCACATGAAGCAGCCGTTTTAGAAGCTGCTGAGATTCTGAGGAGAACAGACAGAGACAGTTGAGCTAAAGGAGCCAGGATTCACAGTCGTTCCAGGGACAGAGGAGACCCTGACTGCCCTTTACGACGCCAATCGCAGAGGGAGAGAGGAATCCTGGACAAGAAGGAGAAGCTGCCAAGATAGAGAGGCGTTGCCCCGGACCATCCTCCCATCCTCTGCCTGAGGACAGGGATTGCCGGCCATCTTTAAGGTACCTAGCGGTGCGGCCGCAACAAAGCTCAGGACTGTGAGAAGGCCCTTTATATTAGTTTAGTTAGTTTAGGCTCAGTTACAGGCCAAAGGGGGTTTCCAAATACTTTCCTCCTGTTCAGGACTTGGAGAGTTTTCTATCGCACCATTAGCTATTTTGAACCCGGTTCATCTGTGGGGGAAGTTTGTGTCAGTGTGTTTGGGAGGGAAGTGGGTAAATCATTTAAGCTGTGGCAGATGTGTCTGCACCACGAGCCCCTGCAACCGCCACCACACACAATTTTTTCCCGTTGGTGATTACGGTATTAAGAAGGTAAGGGGTTTTTGGGCCCTTTCCGAACCCCACGGTTAGGTAAAGTTACTGGGATCCAGAGAGTACACTTCTGGCGGCACGCTGTACAGCACAGGGGCCCAGGACACTATTTGTATTCTGTGTTTGGGGGATTGTTCACCATCTTGTTCCAGAAATTCAGTAAAACAAACCGTTGCTGAGCTGGTGTTGGCGTGTTTTTTGTCTGGACTTCGCTGTATTCCGGTAAAACTGCCCTCGGAAACACGGTTACAACTTGGTAGTCGTTGCAGGATACGCGATCGTTATGGACGGAGCTGCGGCGGGAGATCTTCCCCCGGGTTTCAATGGCGCCGGCCCAGAGCCAAGCTCAGGGTGCCCCTACAGTCCACACCCAAGTGAGTTATGTCCCTTTAGGGCCACTATTGCAATCCCTCCCCAAATTTGACGGGAAAAACATGGCACTGCAGGACTGGACAGAAAGGGTGCGTAGCAGAGTTAAAATATGTAACTTAGCTCTGGAACTGGGGGCAGAGATAGTCCTGGGGGCCATGGAGGGGGATGTTAGGCGGACAGTAATGGTGCTACCTGAGTCTGAAAGGGACACGCTGGAGAAAATATTCTCGCTGTTGGGAGGGGCCAAGGGGGGTTTACCAAAGTGGTGCACCTGCGAAGTTGCTTCTTCAACCGGCCGCAAAGAGAGAGGGGAGACCCTTATGCAATACCCCAAATTTGCCCTCAGAAACATTGATGAGATAAGATGGCAAAGGACCCAGTGGCTATCGGGGCCTTCCCTGAAGTAGATAAGCTACTAAGAGACCAGTTCATTGTGGGATTGCATAATAAATCCTTACGGGGCAAATTGTCGGCCGACCTGAAATTCTATAGTGTTTACTTAGCAGCTGTAGAAAGGGAGGAGGAACCCATTCCCGTAGTGGTAAAGGCTGTGAGTAGTGCCCAAGCAAGTAGAGAACCAGAGGACGCAGGGTCTTTGACGGATGTGGTCCAGGCACTGCGGATAGAGTTGAGAGAACTTCGGCTGGAAGTGTCCCAGATGAAGGCGGAACTGCTACAAGCTCCAGAGACAACGTCGGCTTCCCGCAGTACCCCTTTCAGAACAGCCCCCCAGCGGGGTCCTCCCACAAGAGGTCCATCATTTGTGCAGAGGTTTAGGGGACCCCTCTGCTGGGCTTGCCAGAAGTATGGCCACATCGCCAGAGAGTGTCGGGAACATGCAAGGGTCGCGCCGGGGTTAAAACTACCGACCGGCGCATTTAGCTGGGGTCCTGCGGGGGGGCCAACAGAAACCAAAAACCCATGCGTGAGGAGTACGATCTTTACCCCAAAGTAGTCCTGTTATGGAAGCGAGGCTAGAAGGAAAGAAAGGTGCACTGTCTAGTTGATACGGGGTTTCAAGGTGTACCCTGATCCCCTTTGGGGAGTTCTTTGAAGACACTTTGGGCCACATGATGGAGCCAGAAGATGGCAGCGTCATTAGGCTGACGGCCCAGCCAACAATGGTGAGCTGGATGTACAAGGGATATTTTGGGGATGCAGGTCGACTGTTTGGACAAGACATTGGCAAGAAGGGAGTTGTGCTGGTGGATCACCCATCCAAGAGGGGAGTGGATTTGTGACCCTGGGCATGAACGTGCTTGAGACCTGGATCACCACCTTTATGCCAAAGAAGGGCCAAAAAAATTTGGCAGGGGCCACCACAAAACCGGCCACTCAGAAAAATCTTACGACGATGGTGAGGAGCTGCAGTCTGCAGAAGGGGCCCCACATCCAGTCGACCCATTGGGCACGTAAAGGTGTCAGCGAAAGCCCGATCAAGATCCCGCCACGACATGAAAAAATATTGATGCTGCGGTGGGAGCCAGACGGAAGTTAAAATGGGCGGAAGTCTTGGTTGAACCAGTCTCACAGGAAGGCCCACAGAAACCGACCCAGGTAGCTCGGGCCCTTGTCAATTATGGAGAGGGGTGTGTACCCGTGAGATGCCTAACGTCATGGACAGCGAGTTGACCATTCCTGCGAATACCCTACTAGCTGAAGTCCATCTTCCTGGGAAAGATATCTCCCGGCGAGAGGACATCACGCTATGGGCCCGACAAGAGGTCAGCCTGGACCTATGCAGTGGGCTCCAGAAGGGTGAGCCCCGACGGCGGAATGGAATGGCCGAGTGATTATGACTCATATGGGCATTGACCGCAGGACCCTGACTCCAGGGCAACAACAGCTGCTGGAAGATACCCTCTGGGAATTCCGGGAGGCGTTCTCGAGACATGATGAAGACTTCGGGTCTGCATCTACCATGAGCATGAAATCCCCACAGGCAAAAGCCTGGCCCATCAGAAAAACGGTACGACAAATCCCACCAAAATGTCCCAAAGAAGGGGAAAGACATGGGGGCCCAGCATTCTGGAGAAACGGGTTGTTTAAAGAGAGTCAAAGTCCGGGGCCCGCCCCTGGGGTTTTTGGTGCGAAAAAAAGATGGGAGTCTCGGTTCTGCGTAGACTACAGGAAGCTAAATGCCCAGACCTTTTCGGGGACACATATCCCTTCCCGCGGATTGAAGAGGTCGTGTCCGCTCTAGGCCATGCAAAGTTTTTTTCGACCCTCGACCTGGCCCAGCGGATACTGGCAGGTACCATTTGGCTGAGAAGCATAGGGCAAAGACAGCCTTCTTTCTGCCTATTGGGACTTTTGAGCTCAATCGGATGCCGTTGGGTTTTCCAACGCCCCAGGGACTTCCGGCATCTGATGGAGCAATTGTCTGGAGGATTCTTAACTTTGGGGTCGGTGTGATCTACTGGACGATGTGGTGGTGTTCGGGAATTCGTTTGAGGGACCATCTTCAGAAACTGCGTCAGGTTCTGGAACGACTACAAGATCATGGGCTTAAGATCAAGCCAAAGAAATGCCAGCTCTTCCAGCAGCGAATAGTGTACTTGGGGCTTTGTGGTAAATTGGGGAAGGGGTTACACCCGGCCCCCCAGTAAGGTGGAGGCAGTCCAAAACTGGCCTCTGCCTGTACACTACTAGAGGTGGCGGGCATTTCTGGGACTGGCCGGGTATTACCGAAGGTTTATACCCCGTTTCGCTCATCTGACAGGCCCCTTAAATGTGCTACATAGGGATATGGCTGGGGGGCCCAAATAATCGCCCTATTGAGTGGGGACCTCGGCAGCAAGAGGCATTTGAAGCGGTGAGAGAGGCGCTAACCAGTGCTCTGATTCTGGCCTATGCGCGGTTCGACACCCCTTTTCTGTTGTATACTTATGGTTGTCTACATGGGTTGGGGGCTGTGCTGTCCCAGGTCCAGGGGGGGCGGAGAGAGAGTAAATTGCCTTGCCAGTCGGTCCATGCGGGAGTCGGAGCGCAATCCTGGACAATTATAGCTCCTTTAAGTTGGAACTGTTGGCCCTGGTATGGGCCATGGGCTGAAAGGTTCGCAGAGTACCTGACAGGTGCAGAGGGGACTGTCAATGACCGACAATAAACCATTGGCGCATTTGGAAGCACTAAGCTTGGAGCCCTCAACAGAGATGGGTGGCACGACTCTCAAAACATCAATTCCGCATTAAATTTCCGGTCAGGGAGGAAAAACGGGGAAAGCCCATGCCCTCTCTCGGGGTCCCAGTCAGAACTACCATCCTGCAGCATTGATGAGGAGTTAGAGGACACTGAAATGCCAGACTTTAGCCAGTTCCTGCTCCAGGACGTGGCACACTCAAGTGGGGTTGGCGTCTGGATGCAATGGTGTTGGGAAAGACCCGTGGCTGATTGGGGAGAGGGTCCGGGTGGTTGCCCAGATTTACAGAAACTGAAGGGGGTGGGTCCAGTCTCGGGTCTGGCCCCGACCGAGGAGCAGGCCAGCTTGACTCAGGAGGGGCAAAAAGCTGTTGAGGCAGTGGGATAAGCTGAGTGTTTCCAGGGGTCTCCTGTGCCGGACCATCTACTTACAATCAGAGTTGCAGCACGACAACAGATTGTTTCCCCATTCATTAGGACCAGGGGCTGCTCGGGAAGCCATGAGGAGAGGCGCCCATTTTGGGAGTGACAAAACCTATAAGTGGCTTCAACGACTGGTGTACTGCCCTGACTTGTTAAGCATGGTGTTGGAAACTTGCTCAAGTGTCGTACCTGTGGGTTTAAGTAAGAGCACTGAACAGCGGTCCCGTTCAGACCATCCGGACATCTGCGCCCCTAGAGCTCCTGATGATTGACTATGTGCAGATTGGGTACTCTACCTCTGGGCATTCGTACTGTTTGGTCATGACAGAACATTTTATTAAGTATTACCGTGGCTGTACCCATAGGGATCAGAACTGCAGAGTCTGCTGCTGAGGCGGTCTGCAAGCACTTTATACAGGTGTTTGGGTGCCCACAGAGGATACATTCCGACCAAGGGGCGTGTTTCCAAGGGGCTATAATGAGCGAACTGTACCAGTTGTATGGGATTGAGCGTTCCCATACTACTCCGTATCATCCGCAGGGGAACGGAGCTTGTGAGTGGTTTAACCGCACCCTTATCCAGATGCTGCAGACTTTAGAGGACAGCCAGAAGGCTAGGTGGCCTGAGTACCTGCCTGAGCTGATGTGGGCCTATAACAATAAGGGTGCACAAGTACACGGGCTAAATCCCCAACACATGCTGATGTTCGGGAGACCGGGTCGAGAGATTGAAGATCTTCACATGCCCAGTCCGACAGCATCACCAACGACCAGTACCACGGGGCCCGGGGCCCAGGAACCCGCCGCCGGGCTGCGGACGGTGCACAAGGGTTTGGAGAGCGTCTGAAACAAGTGGTGCATCCCTAACCACGGCTGTGCCAGAGAGCAGTTTTGCCCCTGGTGATCGAGTCATGGCAGGAGTAAGAGGCCATTGGGAAGTTGGATGAGGGGTGGGAGGGGGTCCCATATTGTGTCAAGAGAAGGGTGGAACCTGCCATCTCAGTCTACGAGGTAGAGCCAATTTGGGACAGGGGGCCCATCACGAAATATGCACAGAAATAGGTTGAGGCGCTGTGATTTTGAAGTGCCTGAAACTACGCCGAAGTACCTACCCCTGTTCAGCAAACCTCCCTTAGTTTTGAAGAATGGTGGGCTGTCCATTGCCGGTGTCAATGAGGGGTTTCCCGCTGTGACAATCTTGCCACCCAGGGAGAGAGTGGAGCAGCCAACAGCTCCTTCCCCAGGGGATGTGCCTGAAGCCCAGGCCCATAGCCCCGTAGGAGCCCCAGATCCAATGCTGGTGTACCCCCCCAGCGCTATGCGCAAGATGAGTTTTGTGGGGGAGGGTTGTCGAGGACGGCCAACGAGCTCAGGACTGTGAGAAGGCCTGATATTAGTTTAGTTAGTTAGGCTTTAGTTTTCAGGTCAAAAGGGGTTTCCCAAATACATCTCCTGTTCAGGACTTGGAGAGTTTTTATATACACTGTTAGCTACTTGAACCGGTTATCTGTGAGGGAAAGTTTGTGTCACGTGGGTTTGGGAGGGAAGGGGTAAATCATTTTTAAACTGTGTAAGTGCTGTGCTGCACCACGGCCCCTGCAACCGCCCCCCCACACACAATTGTTCCGTTGGTGATTACGGTATTAAGAAGGTAAGGGGTTATCGGCCTTTCCGAACCCAATGGTTAGGTAAGTTACCGTGCATCCAGAGAGTACACTTCTGGCGGCGCGCTGTGCAGACAGGGGCCCAGGATAAAGTATTTGTAAATTTGTGTTTTGGGGATCTGTTCACCATCTTGTTCCAGAAATTCAGTAAAACAAACCGTTGCTGAGCTGGTGTTGGAGTCATGTTCCTTGGCCGTGACTTCGCTGTATTCCGGAAAACCTGCCCTCGGTACTCGTCTTACAGTGGTGGCCCTGACAGTGAGGGGGAAGTCACAGTTGGTGGTGGTGGTGGCCCTGGCAGTGAGGGCGAAGTCACTGTTGCTGGTGGTGTGGCCCCAGAGGGGGGGGGCACGGCGGGGGGGGGCCCCCCAAAAAATCACAGTTTTCTTTGGGGGGCCCTGGCTGAGGGGGAAGTCAAGTTTCTGGGGGGGGGCCCTGGCAGTGAGGGGGAAGCACGTTGTGGTGGGTTGGTGGCCCGGGGAGTGGGGGGAATCCGGGTTGCTGGTGGTGGTGGGCCCCGGGGGGAGGAGGGGAAATCCGTTGGGGGGGGGTGGTGGGCCCTGGCAGTGAGGGGGGGGTTCCGGTTGTGGTGGTGGGGGCCCCGGCAGTAGGGGGAAATCCCGGGGTTTCTGGTGGTGGTGGCCCTGGCTGGGGGAGGGGAAGCAGGTTTCGGGGTGGTTGCCCTGGCAGTGAGGGGGAAGTCGCGGTGACTGGTGGTGGTGGCCTGGCAGTGAGGGAGAAGTCACAGTTGCTGGTGGTGGTGGCCCTGGCAGTGAGGGGGAAGTCACAGTTGCTGGTGGTGGTGGCCCTGGCAGTGAGGGGGAAGTCACAGTTGCTGGTGGTGGTGGCCCTGGCAGTGAGGGGGGAATCCGTTGCTGGTGGTGGTGGGCCGGCAGGGGGGAGAAGTGGGGTTGTGGTGGGGGGTGGCCCTGGGAGTGAGGGGGAAGTAAAGTTGTGGTGGTGGTGGCCCTGGGTGAGGGGGAAGCCCGTTCTGGGGGTGGGGGCCTTTTGGAGTGAGGGGGAAGTACGGTGTGGGTTTTCCTGGAATGAGGGGGAAGTGCGGTTTCTGGGGGTGGGGGATGAGGGGGAAAGTGCGGTTGTGGTGGTGGTGGCCCCGGCAGTGGGGGGAAGTCAAGTTGTGGTGGTGGGGGCCCCGGCAGTGAGGGGGGGAAGTAAAAGTTGTGGGGGTGGTGGCCCCGGCATGAGGGGGAAGTCCGGGGTTTCTGGTGGTGGTGGGGGGGGTGGGAGTGAGGAGAAGTCGGGTTTTGTGTGTGGTGCCCTGGGAGGAGGGGGAATCCCGTTGGTTGGTGGTGCCTGGAGTGAGGGGGAAAGTCCAGGGTTCTGGTGGGGGGTGGTGGCAGTGAGGGGGGTTGGGGGGTGCTGGGGGGGTGGCCTGGAAATTTAGGGGAAGTGAGGGTTTTGTGGTGGTGGGGCCCCCGAAATGAGGGGGAAGTCCATTTTTGGGGTGGTGGCCCCCCCAGAGGGGGGAAATCACGTTGTTGGTGGTGGTGGCCCTGGCAGTGAGGGGGAAGTCACAGTTGCTGGTGGTGGTGGCCCTGGCAGTGAGGGGGAAGTCGCGGTTGCTGGTGGTGGTGGCCCTGGCAGTGAGGGGGAAGTCGCGGTTGGGGGTGGCCTGGCAGTGAGGGTGAAGTCGCGGTTGTTTTTTGGGGTGGTGGCCCCGGAAATGAGGGGAAGTCAGGTTTTTTGTGGTGGGGCCCCCGGCGGGGGGGAAATCCGGTTGCTGGTGGTGGTGGCCCTGGCAGTGAGGGGGAAGTCGCGGTTGGTGGTGGTGGTGGCCCTGGCAGTGAGGGGGAAGTCGCGGTTGCTGGTGGTGGTGGCCCTGGCAGTGAGGGGGAAGTCGCGGTTGCTGGTGGTGGTGGCCCTGGCAGTGAGGGGGAAGTCGCGGTTGCTGGTGGTGGTGGCCCTGGCAGTGAGGGGGAAGTCGCGGTTGCTGGTGGTGGTGGCCCTGGCAGTGAGGGGGGGAAGTGCGTTTTTCTGGTGGTGGTGGGCCCGGGGTGAGGGGAATCCTTGTGGTGGTGGTGGCCCTGGCGTGGGAGGGGGGGGAAAAATCACGGTTGCTGGGGGTGGCCCTGGCAGTGAGGGGGAAGTCGCGGTTGTTGGTGGTGGTGGCCCTGGGGTGAGGGGAAGGGCCGTTGTGGGGTGGTGGCCGGGTGGGGGGAATCCGTTGTGGTGGTGGTGGCCTGGCAGTGAGGGGGAAGTCCTTTTTTGGTGGGGGTGGCCCCGGGTGAGGGGGGAAATAGGTGGTTTCTGGTGGTGGTGGCCTGGCAGTGGGGGGGGGGGGGGAGTCGCGTTTTGGGGGGGTGGCCCTTTGGGGTGAGGGGGAAGTCGCGTTGTGGTGGTGGTGGCCCCCGGCAGTGGGGGAGTCGCGGGTTTTGGTGGGGGTGGGCCCCCGGGGGTGAGGGGGAAGTCGCGGTTGTTGCTGGTGGTGGGGTTTTCCCTGGCAGTGAGGGGGGGTCCGGTTGTTTGGGTGGTGGTGGGCCCGGGAGTGAGGGGGAAATTCCGGTTGTTGTGGTGGTGGTGGCCCCGGCAGTGAGGGGAATCAAGGGGTTTTTTGGGGGGCCCCGGCAGGGGGGGAAGTTTCCCCTTTGTGGTGGTTGGTGGCCCGGGTGTGAGGGGGAAGCCGTTGTGGTGGTGGTGGCCCCGGGAGTGAGGGGGGAAATCGGTTGCTGGGGTTGGTGCAGTTGGGGGGAAAAACCGGGTTTTGGGGGTGGTGGGCCCCCGGCAGTGGGGGGGAATCCGGTTTGTGGTGGTGGGGCTCTGGAATGAGGGGGGGAAATCCGGGTTTTTTGGTGGGGTGGCCCTGGCAGTGAGGGGAAGTCACGTTGCTGGGGGTGTGGCCCTTTTGGGAGTGAGGGGAAGTCGCGGTTGCTGGGGGTGGGGCCGGCTGAGGGGGAAGTCCGTTGTGGTGGTGGTGGCCCTGGCAGGGGGGAAGCACGGTTGTTTTGGTGGTGGTGGCCCCGGCAGTGAGGGGAAAAGTCCGTTTTGGGGGTGGTGGCCCGGCGTGGGGGGAGTCCGGGGTTGGGGTGGTGGTGGCCCCGGCAGTGGGGGGAAGTCCGGGTTTTTTTGGTGGTGGTGGCCTGGCAGTGAGGGGGGAAGTGCGGTTTTTTGGTTGGGGGTGGGGCCCCGGCAGGAGGGGGGGAAGTCGCGGTTGCTGGTGGTGGTGGCCCTGAGGAGGGGGAATTTCGGTTTTTTGGTGGGGGTGGCCCCGGCAGTTTAGGGGGAAAGTTGCGGTTGTTGCTTTGGGGGGGGGTTGGGGGCCCTGGCAGTGAGGGGGAAGTCGCGGTTGCTGGTGGTGGTGGCCTGGCAGTGAGGGGGAAGTCGGTTTCTGGTGGGGGTGGCCCCAAGG
>JAODAL010058117.1:0-22277 GCA_025379985.1 Phyllomedusa bahiana
AAAAAAGGTATCTCCCCATCTCTTGACCAAGCATTTTATAAAAACCTCCAGTTATTCCATCCGCCCCTGGTGCTTTATTGTTTGGGATCCCTACTATGGTGGCCATTAACTCTTCTTTCAATATTGGGGCGTTCAGGTCATCTAAGTCCTCTCCCGATAAAGGTGGTAGTTTAACCTTTTCTAAAAATTGGGCGTGGTCCACTATAGGTTGTTCCTCCCTATATAAAATGTTGTAATATTCCTTGAATATTTTGTTTATCTGTTTTGGGTCTGTATGTTTGATCCCCTGGGCATCCTTAATCCCCTGAATGATAGTTGTCTTTCTTCTACCTTTGGCCATGTTTGCTAACAACTTTCCTGATTTATTTCCAAATTTGAAAAAGGAGACCATTTGCTGATCACTGTAAAATTTCTCAATTTTGCTTTGCCAACCCTCAAATTCTGATTTAATAATAATATAATAATAATAATAATAATAATAATAATAATATTATTTATAAGCGCCAACATATTCCGCAGCACTTTACAATTTGGAGGGTAAACGTACAGACATTACACATTAAAAGTACTTACAGATGAGACGGCCCTGCTCGCAAGAGCTTACAATCTATTAGGGTGTACGGGAGAGACGAAGGGCAAGAAGTGCTAGATTTACAATGGTCCAGCCATGTGACATAAATATGGTTTTTTTTATACATAGAATTCGGATGAACCTGCCACCCTGACAGTACATCTATATACAGTTATAAGTGCCGAAAATGAGATGTGCGCTAGGGAGTGTGGGGGAGGAGGGGTGTTAGCATTAGGGATTCTGGTAGGCCAGAGTGAGAAGATGTAATCTCAGGGCCCTTTTAAAGCTATGAGAGTTCTGAGTGTGCCTGATCGCCTGCGGTAGCATGTTCCAGAGAACTGGTGCCGCACGTGTGAAGTCTTGGAGACGGGCATGGGAGGTTCGGATGATTGATGAGTGTAACCTGATATCATCAGCAGAGCGGAGAGAGCGGGTAGGGTGGTAGACAGAGATGAGGGAGGAGATGTAGGGAGGAGCAGCGTTGTGGAGAGTTTTATGAGTGAGAGTGATTAGTTTATGTTGTTTCCTGTACTGGATAGGCAACCAGTGCAGTGACTGACACAGGGTAGAGGCATCAGTATAGCGGCTGGAAAGAAAGACAAGCCTGGCTGCTGCATTCAGGACAGATTGGAGAGGGGAGAGTTTGCACAGAGGGAGACCGATAAGCAAGGAGTTACAGTAGTTGAGGACGAGAGAACAGAATAAGAGCAACAATGAGAGTTTTGAGTTGTTTCCACAGTGAGAAAAGGAGGGATTCTGGAGATGTTCTTGAGTGCAGGTACAGGAGCGGGCAAGGATTGGATATTATAGGGGTGAAGGACAGATCGGAATCTAGTATAACCCCAAGACAGCGGGCCTGCTGCCTATGAGTTATGGTGGTGCCACACACTGAGACAGAAAGGGCAGCGTAAGGTCTGTTAGTAGATAGTGGGATGACTAGAAGTTTAACTTGTATCCATTTACTCTTATCCTCATCCTTCAAGGTACTCACAAACTTTGTATATCTTTCCCTGAGGATACGCATTGCCTCTCTGAACCTTTCCCTGGCTCATTTTTTAACCCCTGCTGTATACGCAATTATTTTTCCCCTCAAGTAGGCTTTCGCAGTATCCCAAAACAGGAAAGGGTTATCTCTATGACTATCATTCGTTTCACAATACTCTTTCCAACAACCCTTCAGTAGCTCTGGGCAACCTTCTTCCTGAAGGAAAAAGGCCGGCATTCTCCAAATTATGTCAGTTCCTTTAGGATATGTATCCTGAAGCGTCAGAGTGATTGGGGTGTGGTCTGATATAACAATATCTAGAATTTTCTACTCCACCCACTTGCTTACCAGACCGTTGTTTAGAAAAAAGTAGTCTATTCTAGACCAGGCATTTTGAGGATATGAGTAAAATGTGAACTCCCTCCCTTCCGGGTTGCCATGCCTCCAGATGTCTGTCATTCCGAAGTCTGAGACCCATCTTTGTAACTCTTGATCCCCCTGTGAACATCTTCTGTCTTGTCCCGATATTACCCGTCGTCTGTCCTCCCTCGTTTTCATGACCCCATTGAAGTTGCCCGCCACTATCAGTTGTGATTCCCTATCCTGAAGAATTGCCAGTTCCAAAGTCTGGAAAAAATCCCTGTCCTGTTTATTTGGAGCATATACATTAAACAAACTTACTCTACCTGCCGGGTGTCAAAAGTGGCCTTGATTATTCGACCGTCAAGAATTATGTCCGACACCACCAATGTACATTGGGATCGCTTATGTATGAGGACCATCACTCCCGCTTTTTTTATCTGGTGCCGGTGAACCCACCATCTCTCCTACCCACATATTTTGCATTCTGCCCATGTCTTCTGCCTTAAATGAGTCTCTGTAACAGTACTACACCCCCTTTAAGTTTCTGCAGGTATCTCAATACCATTTTCCTTTTGTGTGGGGAATTAAGGCCTTTGACATTCCAGGAAATTACCTTCATCCCCCTATTATCCTGCTTGGTGAGGCTGGCTGGCACTGAATCATGGACTCCCCTACATATCTCTCCCTGGGTACTCTCCCTACCTATTTTCTTCCCAAAGAATATCTTCAGTACAGCGACCAAATAGTATTTCACATTGATATAACATCGAATTCCCTTTTCCCCAACCATACCAAAAACCTGAGCATAGTGCCCCAAACATTAGAAACATAAGAAACATTAGAATCTGGACATATAACAAAACCATCAGTATCTGGACTCCACTTTTTCCAACGGTGTGAGCCGCATAACCATGATCCCATGGAATATGCAATTACCTCCCTCCTTTCCTTACGAGGATACAAACAATTTGTTAACTATTTTCCCTCCTCCCCACTCTATTGCCTTATTACAAGCTTTGAAGCTTTATAGATGCCATCATGTCCCTCAAAGCATTAATATGAAGGATATGAGCCCCCTAATCAAGGCGCAGGCAGAGGAACCTGGCAAGACTCTCCTGGTAGGTGACTTGTAACTGGAACCTATTGCCGGGGTCCCCACCGAAAGTACCGACATCGATGCTGTTGGAGAAGAAGCAAGCCTTGGCGACGGATGTCTCGACAGTCCTCCTTGAGAGTCCTTCTCAGCCGACCGTCTTTGCTGGAGAAAACTTCTTGCTTCTTCTGGAGAGTAGAACATGGGAGAATTTCCATTACTAAAGTATACCTTTAGTATAGCTGGGAATAGTAAAGCAAATCTCATTTTCTTGTGGTAGAGTTCCTTGCATATTCCGGAGAAAGCCTTGCGTTTACGGACCACCTCAGCCGAGAAGTCTTCAAAGACGAGAATCTTAGAACCCCGAAGGATCAGTGGTGCAGTGTACCGCTTAAAAGCCCGGATAATAGCTGCTATGTCTGTGAAGTCCAGGAACTTCGCTATCACCTGCCGTGGACGCTCTCTCCGAGATCCAGATGACGATGTCTCTGTGTCCCTTGGCTCCCTTCGATCAGGGCCCAGTCTATGTGCCCTTTCCACCTTACAAAGATGTTGGATTTGGAGGGCCTTAGGGAGTTCTGTTTCACATACAGAGAGCAGGTCTTTTTGCGGGATTGATTCAGGTTAGCCTACAATGTGGAGATTATTACATCTTGACCTGTTTTCCAGGTCTTCCACTTTATTCCATAGTTGCTTGTTCTCATAGATCAGGTCTTTAATTTTGGAATAGTGTAGCTCGTTATCATCTTCCAAGTTTTGGACTCTCTCGCGCACCTCATCCATTCTTTGTCCCTGTAATTTGAGATCAGCTTTTAATTGAGATAAAGTAGAGGAGACTGTGTTAGCCAATGTGGACTGTAGATCTGGAGAGATCATCTGTGCCACCTCTATTGCCAGTCTTTTATAGTCCACCAGGTGGCCTTCCCGCGTTACTCCAGTTCATAGGTGTCATCCTGAGAGTGTGGGGTGGACAAGTGAACCGGGGAGGACTGGCCCAAAGAGACTGGTGTTGAGTGGCCCGGTTTGGTCCCTCCATCCTGCCACTAACTGTCTTTGGATGTAGATTTATTAGATTTCCCCATGCTTGGGAAGTATCTTTCCATGGAACACAGGGTAGACTGGAGTCCCCTGACGTAGACCACTTGCACCGTGTATCACAAACTTTTTAGCTTCACTCTTCCCCCTTCTTGACAACAGTTACTGTTACTTCAGAGAGACTGAACTATTCAGTGTAATGTCCTTTTCCGCCAGTAGATGGTGCTGTAGACGTAGAATAAGAAATGACAGTGAACAGCATGAGTAACTGCAAAGCCCCTCAATACACAGCGTATGGGTGACTGCACTTCCTTAAGAGAAGAGTGAAGAAGTAAGATGTTGGCTCCAAGAGGTAGGGGTCAAGTAGGCAATATGCTTCCCTTAATGTGGCTTTTAAGATTTTAAAGGCAGCTCACTTCCCCTTTACTTCGCACCCTTAAGCTGCAGCTTATCAAGTGACTCTTGGCTTAAGGTCTCCAGGGGGTGTTCAATGGCATGGGGATCTTGTTGGCACTGACACTGAGCCTTATGGAGTGCCTCCTGGCTGGTGGTGCACTGCCTACCACCGCCTGCAACCGGACGTAGAGAGCCTCCATACAAGATGGCCACGCTCCTCAGCGCTGGCGCGGAAATTCCCGCTGCTTTGCACAGTACTGCCCCGCTGTCTCTCCACAGCTCTCACTGCTTCCACCGTGCTCCAAACCTCCTATGCACAGGAGTGCGTAGCTGCCGGCTCTTTTCTCCCTCCGCGACTTATGCTGGCGGTGCTGCTATCTCCGGTCCGTGGGTCTCGGCTGTCGGCCTCTTTGTAGCGGTCCCCGCGCATGTATCGTCCGCAGATCCTCTGCCTCTCTCCTCCGCCGCACCCGCTGCAAGGTAATGCGGCGTCTGGTCCTCGCTGCTTGCCGTTGTCCGGTAATTTTTGCCCTTTATTCGAGCGGGTGATCAGGAGCTCCTTGCTGCCGCTCACATCCCGTCGGCGCCGGAACCGGAAGTCTGATTCCTCTCTGTTTTGCTCTGTTCATAGAGTGCTCTGGTTTGCGGTGGTCATAGTTTTCTCCCGGTTTGCTCTGGTCATAGATTTCTCTCTGTTTTTCTCTGTTCATATTTTCTCTGTTCTGTTCAGCTCAATGAGGGTGTGCTTGGTTGTGTAGGAATGTCTAAA
Source organism: Phyllomedusa bahiana (assembly GCA_025379985.1). Classification (NCBI taxonomy): domain Eukaryota; kingdom Metazoa; phylum Chordata; class Amphibia; order Anura; family Hylidae; genus Phyllomedusa; species Phyllomedusa bahiana. The sequence continues at coordinate 5,213 of JAODAL010058117.1, forward strand.
GTGCTTGCAAAGTTTCCTGGCCAGTTCTCTGAATGGTGCAGAGTCCACCACTTAAAAAGGGAGGAACTGCAGTACCACCAAGTGATCAGGAGCATGGTCAGCTTCTGCATCCTGGGATTCCTAGATGTATACTGCTGTCTCTTGGCAATCATCTAGGTGAATGACTGCTAGTGCCATGATTGGAGAGGAGCAGAAGCATCTGGACCGCTAGATGATGTGAAAGACAGACAACTCATGTGGGCGGGCTTAACGTCGGAACAGGAAGCGGCGGCTGCGTATTTCCGATACGTGGCCACACATGCTGCCGGCACAGCTCACGGCTTGGCGTACATTCCTCCCGCTCTTTGACCCCATCATAGGTATAATATGGTGCATACATAGGGAATAGTCTTAATATGGACTTTCCTTGTTTTGACTTCATCTTCGGTTGTTATTGTTAGCCTTTCATTTGAGGTATTTTCCTCTTTTGTTTATAGGTGCTTTATTGTGGCATTTCCCTGCCATTTATCTACCATGGGAACTCATCATAGGTATTGTATTATGCACATATTTGGGTAAATGTGGCATTATCGTGTCATTCATTGGACCCTATTTTAGGTACAGTATGGTGTGTATTTGAGTCAGACATATTGGACTCCTCTCTGACCTGTTATTTTATTTATATCATTATTTTGACAGGTTTATTATGCATATTTTCTTGTGGTACATTTGTTTTGTCAAACTTTTCCCTTGATGGGTGTAGGCAAACCGAAACATGTTGGGATATTTTTAGTACCATTTGTTTTCATTAGCACAACTTTAGTGTAGTGAACAGTGTGTATCAGGGACAGGTTCCTGGGTGGGGTTGTCCTTTTTGGGACGGTCACTCTGCTATTTACCTTACAGGTTGTATATATATATAGGTCAAGTCTGGTGTAATGGTGCGGCGATGACAAACGTACGCCGAAGCGCCGACCGCTGACATCTAGGTGTGGATCCTCTGTGATCACCGTAGGCGAGGTGGTAGCTGGAGGACCACACCAGGGAGCGGAGTCTAAGGGGCCCCTGGTCTTCACCAGAGCCCGCCGCAAAGCGGGATGGACTTTGCTGTGGGGACCCCCAGGTCGCTATCCCTGACGTGGCTACCTGCGGTGACAGCCGAGGTGCAGGACAGGAATACAGGCAGTGGTATATAGGAACAACAGGAAAACATATGCAGGGCAGGTAAAACGTACACAGGAACACAGCAGGAACATCATCAGGATATGGCAGGTACTGGACGGGTGACAAGGCAGGACACAGGACAGGTGCAGAGACATCAGACATGACAACAGGAGACAGACAGATGGTCAGGAGCTCAGATGACAAAGAAACTGGACCAGCATCTCCAGGGTTAAGTCCAGAGACACTGGCAGGAGCTCAAGATGGACTCAGCAAGACACAGCATGAGACTGCAATGGACTGACCCAGAGTAAAGGCAGGAACTTCCTCTTATAGCCAGAGGTCAGAGGTGAAGAGGAAGGTGCACAGGACAGGAAACTAATAAAAAGGCAGGAAGCTGCCGCGCACGCCCTAGGAGGCACAGTGCACAGACAGGACCCCAGGAAGCAACAGAACAGGACAGGACAGGCAAGTACTAGGAAGGCACAACACGCAGGCGGTCCAGGCAGGGGACCGCGCCGTGATCCGTGACATCTGGCTTAATAGGGCTATCCCTATATTGTGCCTGCTTTAGACTGCATTTTTCTGCGCAATTGTGAGGATTTTTTTCAATTTTTTAACCTGAGTGTTAAAAGTTATGTTTTAATCTTACACCTCTTTTTGGATTAGTTTGTTTTAGAAAGTAACTAACATATGGTAGTTCTGGACTATTTTGCAGCACGGAAAAGGGAATGTGTCAAATTTAAGGCCCTGTCTTCTGTCATTATTTTGACTTGCAAATAAGGGCAGATTTAAATAAAATTGCAGTAATGAGTTGAGAATGCAACAAGTAAAAGGGGACTCATGGTGGGGTGGAACCTTTTCATTCTCTTTTTCTGCAGGTTCCACACAAACCCAGGTCAGATTACTCACATTGAACCCCCAATATTCTGGTCAAATTTGACCATGTTTGAGAGGCAGCAAAGAACATAGTGATAAACTCACAACTTATTTTTTCAATTTCATACCATAAATATAAGGAACCAAGTTATAAAGTATAAAAAGTATATAACCAGGAGAGATACTGCAATGTGCAGTATAAGGGTACATCATTAGGTGGTGCCATCAATTATAAATGGTCTAGCTTGATGAAGGCAATAAAGGGAGGAAAGAGCAGGACTTAGAAAAGCCATCAAGAACTAGTACAGTGCAATGTTAGTGTACAGAAGACAGGATGTTTTTCATGCATTTAATAATATTATTTTCAGTAGTTCATTACCAAGACAAATTATTTAAAAATAAATTGTAACCCTTCTAGAATTGTCCACAAGGAATCGGTAACAATATCTCTGAGGCTTCACCGTGCACTCGTCATCTCCTCTATATAAAGAGAAGGCTGAGTCATAAACATTCCCTCAATTTCTCTTTGATTTGAAAAACAATTGCAACAATGTTAAGAAAACCTATTGCATTTCCCTTGAAGACACGAGAAATGTATCAAGACAGAGAGAAAGCAGATAATAATATGATAGTTATCGCTGCCGTTTTACTTATAGAAATCAAGAACATGAATATGAAAAATCTGGAACTCTAAAGATTATTGTTTTATTTTTTAAAACATTGATTTCTTTTATTTTATTTTATTTCCTGAACATGAGATTCACTAACGTCAGCCTGGTGACTGATATACGGCTTTTAGGTTTCCAGGGTCTTCACACCTTAAAGATCTTGTTCTTTCTCCTGCTGCTGCTCATCTACTGCATGACTGAAACCTCCTCATCATCCTCATGGTGTCCTCCAGCAGATCACTCCACTCACCCATGTACTTCTTCCTCACACAGCTCTCCTTTTTGGACATCTTACTCACCACCACTATAGTACCCAACATGCTCCATGTGGTGTTGTATGAAGGGGGTTCTCTGTCCTTCATGGGCTGCTTGACCCAATATTATTTTTTTTTATTTTCTGAGGCATTGGAATGTCTCATCTTGGCTGTAATGTCCTATGACAGGTACCAGGCCATCTGTCACCCTCTACATTACACCTCCGTCATGAACATCACATTCTGTCTCCGAGCCGTTCTACTTTGTTGGTTAATCATTATTTCTATGGTGTTGATGTTTTCTGTTTTATTTAGTCACTTGTGGTTCTGTGGACTAAACACCATTGACCATTTCTTTTGTGATTTTGATCCCATACTTGAGCTTTCCTGCTCAGATACATTCATGATAAAACCGTTAAGTATTGTCCTGGTTATACCCATAGCAGTATGCCCAATTATTTATATTATAGTTTCCTATGTGTACATTATCATCACCATCCTGAAGATCCCCTCAGTGACGGGGCGGCAGAAAACTTTCTCCACCTGCAGCTCTCACCTGGCTGTGGTGTCTATGCTCTATGTGTCAATTATAAGCATCTACTTATTTCCAGACCAGGGAGGTGTAAAGAAAATCATCTCTTTGTTCTACACTGTGATAACTCCCCTCCTTAATCCCATTATATACAGTCTGAGTAACAGAAATATCAGGGTGGCTCTCAGAAAACTAGTCAGCCACAAGTCGGGCCCATTCTAACTGTGCATGCTCATGGCCATTGGATCTATTATCTGTTGAGATTTACCATCACTCCTGCTTCTTCCCTTTTCTGTAGAAGGTTTTCTTGGCTTCCTGTTCAGACATATAGTAGGTGGCTAGATAAGAGGGATTGTTCCAGAATCACTCTGTAATGGTGCAGCCTGTTCTGGTGATGAGAAAATTGCTTCTTTTACTGTTTTTTTTTTTTTTTTTTTAACCTTTCCTTTCTTATTTTTGTAGGGAAACTTTTATTGTTGAAATCAACAATTTTGGGGTAGATATTATGCGGACATTTATGAAAACTGTCTTGGTCTGAGACTGTATTTGTTGCACATAGCAACCAATCAGAATGCCCCTTTCATTTTTTTCAGAGCACTACATAAAATGAAAGGGGAACTCTGACTGGTTGATGTGTACAACAACAAAAAGTCTTAGACCAAGACAGAGTTGCCCTATATATTCAAAAACTTTTACTATTTTTGTGAGGCAAGGTAAAAAAAAAAAAAAAAAAGACTGTGAGTGTTGTGAGTCCGCTTGATTGTATGTCAGAAGCACATTCCAGCGAACCAGAGCAGCACATAGAAAGTCCTGAAGGCCAGATAATGAAGGAATTTAATCTAAGAGGATCAGCATAATCTAGAAATTAGGTCTGGTGGTAGACAGAGATGAGAGAGGAGTTGTAGGGAGTGCAGCACTGTGCAACAATTCATGGGTCAGAGTGATTAGTTCTTATGATTTTATGGAATATATGTGCATAAATGTGGTTAGCAAAGAATTGAATACAGCTCACCTCGCTCCATATGCTTTATCTCCTGTAGTCAGGGTGAGAGCACGGCTCCGGGTGCAATCCCGAAATAGCTTAACATCCACATCAACAAGAAGCGAGCCAGCTCCTACACCAAAAAATATGCGTTCTGCAGCTGGGGAAATGTTTAAAACAAGTCTTCAGACTTTATTTCTCCATTTAAAACGTCCATTCCCGGAAACGTACGATTACAGAGACAACAGCTGCTAGATCCAAACACATCTAGATCTGAAGCGACGCGTTTCGGGTCACGTGACCCTTCATCATGGCATACTGAAAGGTGCAGCTGCTCCACTTAAGTACGCTAAGCACCGGAAATGACAACACAATGTCTCCATCTTAACCTACTATTTGTGAAAATATAAAAACATTGTAAGTATATTAGAAATGTATCAAAACATAAAAATGTATGAAAATAGATGTGTAAGGTATATATTAATAATAGTATTGAATATCCTGCTTGATGTTCAAACCGCAATGGAAGCGAGTCTCCAATTGGAAAATCCACTACGCTTCCCTTGCCAGTAACTTTTTATGCATATCTCCTCCGCGTGGGAGCGTTCAATACGCTCTATACCCACGACCGACAGCGAGGTCAAATCTCACTGATGAATTTCAGCGAAATGTTTAGAAACCGCAGACGATCTAAAACAGTCTGATCTCAGTGCATCTGATAGATGACGCCGTACGCGAATCTTAAGCGGGCCCGTGGTACACCCAACATATTGTATGCGACAGTTTTCACATGCGATCAAATAAATTACCATCTTGGTATTACAATTTAAACATTTTTTTTATAAAAAAAGATTTGTCATTAACAAATGAGGTGAAAGTTGATGTTCTTGTCACATAATTACAGACCGTGCATACATTATGTCCACATTTGAAAAAGCCCTTGGTATCCAACCGAATGGCTTGATTTTGAGGTGTTGAAAACATGCTGGGTGAAACCAAAGACCCTATGGTGGGAGCTCTACGAGATACAAACCTGGTGTTATATTTTAGAAGGTTTTTGATGTATTGATTGACATATAAGAGAGGCAAATTTGATTTGATAATATTAATCACCTGATCATATTGTTTGCTATAGTTTGTTACAAAAGTGATCTGATTATTTTGCCCTCTAGAGTATCTAGCTTTCTTTTGAAACAATTGACATCTAGGAATTTTTGAAACCTTACTAACAGCTTCTTTTATAGTTTTTTCTGAATATCCCCTTTTAATTAATCCATCACACACTAGTTCTTGTTGTAAGTCAAATTTTTCAGATAAGGAACAGTTTCTTTTTGTCCTGATAAGTTCACCTTTTGGTATATTGCTGGTTACATGTCGGGGGTGACACGAATCTGCTCTAAGGATAGAATTCCTCTGCATGGGTTTCTTAAAGGGTTTGACTTGTATTGGCTCACCTACTTTCCCAATGACAGTAACATCCAGGTAATTCAACATTGATGTATTGCATTCATGTGTAAATCTTAGATACATATCATTGTCATTAATATACCTGATGAATCTGGCTATGGAATCCTCCTCTCCCACCCAAATAAAGATCAAATCGTCAATATACCGAGAATACCATTTGATATGTCCCAAAAAGGGATGATTGGTATTAAATAAAAATCTTTCCTCCCAGTCTGCCATGTAGATGTTCGCCAATGATGGCGAGAATCTGGTGCCCATGGAGGCTCCGGTTAGCTGTTGAAAAAAAAGACGATCGAACATAAAAAAAATTGTGGGAGAGAAGGTAATCCACAGCCAGAATAAGAAAAAGTTGTTTTTCTGTCGAGAAACCACTAAAGCGCTCCAAGAAGTTAGACAGGACGGGGAGGGCCTGGTCATGAGGGATGCAGGGGTATAAACCCACTACATCACAAGATAACCAGGTCCCCCCCCGCTGGCCACACCATGGATTCCAGGGTGAACACCAACTGTTTCGTGTCCCTCAAGAACCCAGGAAGATTGATCACTAGGGGTTGTAGTTGCACATCGACCCATCGTCCCAGCTGTTCATTAAGTGAACCAATGCCAGAGACGATGGGCCGAAAAGCTGGTGGAAAACCACCTTTATGGATCTTGGGAAGTGCATGTATTATGGGGATAATTGGATTTTTAACATTCATTTTATCTGCCAATTTATCGGTAATGACTCCCCATGTTACTCCCTGATTCAATACATGCAACAAATCCTTTTTATATGTTTCTGTAGGGTCATGTGCAAGCTGTTTGTATTTAGTGCCATCTTGAAGCATTGTTAGAAGTTCTCTTTTATACAGACCGCTATCAAGAATGACAACGGCACCTCCCTTGTCTGCCTGGCGAACAAGAATTCTATCATTGTGTTCTAAATTTGTTAAAGCTAGACGTTCTTTGTTAGTTAAATTACAAGACGATTTACTGCATGTATTCAAAACTTCTTTCTCATACAGGGACACTAGGTCCTCTTCAACCCTTTCTTGAAATATGTCCATAGTGGGTAATCTGGAGTTAACCGGATAAAAGTCCGCATTGGCAATTGAGAACTCTACATTATCCCCATCTATGACATTAAGCGCTGATTCGCTCTGAAGTTGTCGCAAATGTACGATGCCAGTCAATTCCTTAAACTCCGGAAAAATGTCCTCAGTCAGGATTGTATCCATTCGTCCCTGTGTTTGAGAGATTTCATCTTCTTCATTTTTTTCAAAAACAGAGAAATGGTTTTTCAAAGTGATGAGTCTCACAAACCTATTTACATCCAATAATGTTTGGAAAACTTCAAAGTTGCGTGTTGGACTACAATCAAAACATACATTGAACAGCAGATGATCCCTAGAGGACTACGCCTGAAGAAAATGCCCACAACAGAGTACTCCGTTGAATTTGTCAATAAATGGCAGGACTGTTTAACTAAATGTTCTTTGCAATTAATGACTTTAATAGTGGAACATGAACAGAAGAGTCTAGATGAGTTAAAAATTAAAATAGCAGAATCAAAATCTGACTTATATAAGTTTCATCAGGAAGCCACATATAATAGTTTGATGAAGAAAATGGAGGAGAATGTCAGCAAACTTGAAAACCACATAACTATGACCAAACAGAATAAATATAAACGAGACATGCAGGATTATAATTCTAATAAGGTATATGACTGGAATAAATCCCCCAAATTTCCACGATCAATTTTAAGGGATAGAAGGGGTGGATCACGGAGGAGGGTCAGTTTTTCTGATGTGGATTCTACTGACCGCTCCATATCAGATATTTCTGGAGATTTATCAGAAAATTTAACGGAAGAAAATGAGATCACCCCAAATCTGCAGGAAAGGAGTAAAAGAAGAGCTACTTCCAGATCTGATAGTAGAGGGGAGAGTGTAGAGCAGAGTAATCAACGTCCCTCACAGGCACGAAGTAACCGGACGCCAAAAAACGGCGGAGGGCAGGACGGAAACACGGGGGGCACAAATTCAAATCCAAATCGGGGACCTTGGAATCTCCGCAAGGTTCGGAAGTATTATCGTCACCGGACATAAATCTGTCTGGTCATATTGTTTCAGAAGAGACTATCTCAGTGCTGTCAAAAGGTTTAGGATATTCACCAACACGTAACTTTGAAGTTTTCCAAACATTATTGGATGTAAATAGGTTTGTGAGACTCATCACTTTGAAAAACCATTTCTCTGTTTTTGAAAAAAATGAAGAAGATGAAATCTCTCAAACACAGGGACGAATGGATACAATCCTGACTGAGGACATTATTCCCGAGTTTAAGGAATTGACTGGAATCGTACATTTGCGACAACTTCAGAGCGAATCAGCGCTTAATGTCATAGATGGGGATAATGTTGAGTTCTCAATTGCCAATGCGGACTTTTATCTGGTTAACTCCAGATTACCCACTATGGACATATTTCAAGAAAGGGTTGAAGAGGACCTAGTGTCCCTGTATGAGAAAGAAGTTTTAAATACATGCAGTAAATCGTCTTGTAATTTAACTAACAAAGAACGTCTAGCTTTAACAAATTTAGAACACAATGATAAAATTCTAGTTCGCCAGGCAGACAAGGGAGGTGCCGTTGTCATTCTTGATAGCGGTCTGTATAAAAGAGAACTTCTAACAATGCTTCAAGATGGCACTAAATACAAACAGCTTGCACATGACCCTACAGAAACATATAAAAAGGATTTGTGGCATGTATTGAATCAGGGAGTAACATGGGGAGTCATTACCGATAAAATGGCAGATAAAATGAATGTTAAAAATCCAATTATCCCCATAATACATGCACTTCCCAAGATACATAAAGGTGGTTTTCCACCAGCTTTTCGGCCCATCGTCTCCGGCATTGGTTCACTTAATGAGCAGCTGGGACGATGGGTCGATGTGCAATTACAACCCCTAGTGATCAATCTTCCTGGGTTCTTGAGGGACACGAAACAGTTGGTGTTCACCTTGGAATCCATGGTGTGGCCGACGGGGGGGACCTGGTTATCTTGTGATGTAGTGGGTTTATACCCCTGCATCCCTCATGACCAGGCCCTCCCCGTCCTGTCTAACTTCTTGGAGCGCTTTAGTGGTTTCTCGACAGAAAAACAAAATTTTCTTATTCTGGCTGTGGATTACATTCTCTCCCACAATTTTTTCATGTTCGATCTTCTCTTTTTCAACAGTTAACCGGGGCCTCCATGGGCGCCAGGTTCTCGCCATCTTTGGCGAACATCTACATGGCAGCCTGGGAGGAAAAATTTTTATTTAATACCAATCATCCCTTCTTGGGACACATCAAATGGTATTCTCAGTATATTGACGATTTGATCTTTATTTGGGTGGGGGAGGAGGATTCTATAGCCAGATTCCTCAGGTACATTAATGACAATGATATGCATCTAAGATTTACACATGAATGCAATTCATCAATGTTGAATTACCTGGATGTTACTGTTATTGGGAAAGTAGGTGAGCCAATACAAGTCAAACCCTTTAAGAAACCCATGCAGAGGAATTCTATCCTTAGAGCAGATTCGTGTCACCCCCGACATGTAACCAGCAATATACCAAAAGGTGAACTTATCAGGACAAAAAGAAACTGTTCTTCATCTGAAGAATTTGAGTTACAACAAGAACTAGTGTGTGATGGATTAATTAAAAGGGGATATTCAGAAAAAACTATAAAAGAAGCTGTTAGTAAGGTTTCAAAAAATCCTAGATGTCAATTGTTTCAAAAGAAAGCTAGATACTCTAGAGGGCAAAATAATCAGATCACTTTTGTAACAAATTATAGCAAACAATATGATCAGGTGATTAATATTATCAAATCAAATTTGCCCCTTTTATATGTCAATCAATACATCAAAAACCTTCTAAAATATAACACCAGGTTTGTATCTCGTAGAGCTCCCACCATAGGGTCTTTGGTTTCACCCAGCATGTTTTCAACACCTCAAAATCAAGCCACTCGGTTGGATACCAAGGGCTTTTTCAAGTGTGGACATAATGTATGCACGGTCTGTAATTATGTGACAAGAACATCAACTTTCACTTCATTTGTTAATGACAAATCTTTTCCTATAAAAAAAATTCTTAAATTGTAATACCAAGATGGTAATTTATTTGATCGCATGCGAAAACTGTCGCATACACTATGTGGGGTGTACCACGGGCCCGCTCAAGATTCGTATAAGGCGTCATTTATCAGATACACTGAGATCAGACTGTTTTACATCGTCTGCGGTCTCTAAACAATTCGCTGAAGTTCATCAGGGAGATTTGACCTCGTTGTCGGTCGTGGGTATAGAGCGTATTGAACGCTCCCACGCGGAGGAGATATGCATAAAAAGTTACTGGCAAGGGAAGCGTGGTGGATTTTCCAATTGGAGACTCGCCTCCCTTGCAGTATGAACATCAAGCAGGATATTCAATACTTTTATTAATATTGTGACCTCTCACATACCTTCGGCCGCCATCTTGGCTCAGCCCAGGGGTATTCAGCTCACAGGATCACCGTCCGTGGTAAGACAGATGGCACTCTGACACAGGTCATCTTTTTATCCTGGCTTGAGCCAGTTTTATTAAGGCACAGGTTATAGAAGAAAACATACATAAACAAAACCTCGGCCCTCTGGCAACTAACTACACATGTGTACAGAGTCCCTCTCTCACATGTGAACAGGACCTAACGTCCAGTCTCACAAAAAACCCTTTCTCCCAGTCTCCCGCTGGGTCCCGGCTTCTTCCAAGCCTCGGGGGCCAGAGCCTCTCTCTCCAGCTCCAGTGCCGCTCCAGATTCTGGGGCCCAACCCCCCTTAACTGGAAGGCCCCGGCTTTTTATAGGACGCCCAAACCCTATCCAAAATTGTCCGGGAAACATGGAGAGAGACCCCCCAAACCCAAGCATTGTTACCCCCAATAAGAGCCAATCGGGAACGGCTGAAAACCAAATAATCGTTTTTACAGTACCAACCATTAGAGTGGGAAAAAAAATACAGCTGGCTCTTATCCCCCAAAAGGCCAGGACCTTGGGGGATGTTGATATCCCCCCGGGTATATCCCCACCTAGTGGCAGAACGGGAATACATTTAGCCCGCTGTCACATACCCTCCCCTCGAATAAGGCCGTAGGTTTTTTCCCCTTGCCAACCTTCCCCCCGGGGTAAAAGTCTTACAGGGGAAAATGGTCTCCCCCACTTATGTTACACTTTTTTTTTGGGAAGGTACGTCATTTTCCCCGGGAACCCCTTTTCCCCCCATCGTTCCATAAACCAGGGACATATTGATTTGTGGACAGTCAAAGTCACCCCTAATTCCCCCATCATCTTTTCCCCTTGCACCGTTCTACGGGGAAACACTCCCTTAATCTCGGGGAAAGAGATACTTTGTCAAAACAGTCAGCCGGGGGTCATACCTTTTCGCTCACCTATAATCGGCAACAGACTTTTTACTGCCACTTATACAGGGGGCCTGACAATGTACGCTTACTCAAGTATGTCCCCACCTTCAGCCCGCATGCTATTTCAAGGAGTACCCCGATAATCCAACACAGCAAACCTCCCTTATAACCCTTTTTCTCCCATAACAAGTCCCTTGGCTTTGGGGCCCATGGGCGTGTCTTCAAAATTGGGGGTTTCCCCTATAAGAAAAAGGCCCCTGGTTAGTCCCGCAACCGCACAGCAGCACGGAAGCTTAATGACAGAAACCCCTTCAGGGTTGCTATCCACCATGGCCTAAAAGGGGCCCCCTGACCCAAACCCTATACCTTTTGGGTTTGCAGGATCAGATACAGCCTCAAATTTCTCTAAAACCTAAAGTCCATTTTTTTTGGCTCTAGCTGCACTTGGTTCTAAAAGGGAAATCTGGTCTACCTCCCTGACCTCCTCGTGTGGTAACCTCCACTGCAGTAGACCCCCCTGGGGGCAAATGTACCTTGGTCCCCTTAACCGTAGGTCAGTGGTCCCAGGGTTATTACAGACACTCGAAACATAAGGAAACCCCTGTGATGCCCCTCAGCCCCCATTAAAAGGTGGGTTTTCTAAGTCTGCGGACTGCTTGGCCCTCCTACATATACTTACGCGTGGGAGACCCCCTTAAAGGGTCTGTACCCCCCCTTTCATACATTCCCTTGCACGATTACGGGGTTCCCGTTACTCCCCTGACTTTACAGCCCATAAAGGTGTGGACTAGTGGTGACCTTTGTGCAAGGCTTAATACACATAGGGGCCAAAAAACAATGATTTTTCTGCAATAAAAACTCACCACAATCATCAGGCTTAATGGTTTTGCGTCACCATTGGCAACCTCTATAGACACTTATTGCCAAATTTGGCTTCCCTGGCACCTCCCCTGAACCCCCCGATTCTTCCCTGTGCACCCCTCTCATGGGGCTTTCTACAGAGACACTTGCTTTATGGGTGGAAAATGTTTCTTCACATCCCTTTTATACATCTCTAAGGTTGAACTCTCACTTCTAACTGGGATACTCTATATCTTTCCACATCACTTTACACAATGAGCTTGAGGAAAAGGCAGAAATTTTAAATGGGACATCAGTAAAACCTCCCCTTTTACCTTTATAGTTTCCCCCCCTCATGCACCATCGGGCCCGTGTTCACTTGGAAACTCAGTCCCTTTTTACCCCTCCGTGGTTCAGCGGACTCTTGCTGAAAGGGGCACCCATCTCCCTTCACCAAAAACCCACGGAATAATATCTCTGAGATTTTTAAATTTTTTCTCCATCTCCTGAAAGGGGAAAATGTACACTGCCTCAGAACCAGGCACTTCTTTACCTTTGGGGGATTTAACCCACTCACCGCCCCTCACTGGGGTTAAAAGATATCCCCAGCTCTGGGTGTCCAGAAGCTCCCTCCTTAAAATCACTGCAGTTTTTTGTGACCTGCAAAAAAATTTACTGGAATCGGTAAACAGAAACCCTTTTGAGGAAGTGAAACCGTATCCACCATTAGCAAAATTTTTTCTCAAACCATTTATCTGAGGTTTCCCCACCCTGCGGGCTAATCCCCACCGGTCTGGAAAACCCCCTCTTAAAAATGTTCCTACACCTTGTAGGAGGGGAAATTATTCCCGGATTCTCCATTCCTTCCAGCCTGCACACTGAAAATGAAACCCCTTCTCCAAAGCAGTCACACAGAATGGTGGCCATCATCCGGGGCCCGCATTTACTCGACTTGCAGGTCCCCATCAGGTAACACAGGGGCGGCTGGGGTCACTGGCACCCCATCACAAAACTGGGCCCCAGACACTTAAAGGGCCCCGCACACTCATCCCCGTTTTTTTAAAGCAGAAGGGCAGGGGATCCCGTTGCAAAGGGGAAACCCACATTAACCTTCCCGAGTCTGTAGTGTTAACCCATGCTCCATTTATCATGCCCAGGAAACACTTTGCTATAGATCAGTCACTGTTTTAAACTGACCCTTGGGGCACCCTTGAGTTTCGCCTGCTCATAGTGGGGTGGCATTTCTTCAAGAGCAAATTCATGCCACCTAGCCTGACAGCCATGCCCTCTAGAGGCAGCCCTAGCTTTTCTTGTACAAAATTTTTTTGCCGTTGTTCATACAGGGCCGCCTACTTGGAGCGCCCTTGTGCCCCAACTAACCCCCGGCCCGGGTGTGGCATAGCTATGGTTTCCCCTTCGGTTTAACCCATTATTAGCATTTCAGCATTTTTCAATGGAAGTAGCAGAGGGTTACCCTCCCCCCCAGGCAACAAGCATGTAATTTAGGCACATCCTGAAAAACAGAGTTCATTAATTCTTCCCGTCCCAAAAAAATTGGTGTCGTTCAGGAACTCTTCTAAATCTAAAACCCAGGGTCTTCGTTAGGCAGCGGCAGCATATCTGGGGGGGATTCCCGGGACAGTTTCTTCCCCTGCCCGACAACCTGGCGGTTTTCCCCCCAAGTGCTCAAAAAAGGGGGGAAGTCTCTGCCAAGTAAAAAGCCGGACTGTGGTTTTACAGACCTCAAGCTATGGACAAGTTCCCCCCCAAAAAGGTCTCAAAAACATTTGGAGTGGTCTTCCGGAGTCGGTTTTGGTTTTACACTGGGGGCACGATGTCCGGGTAAATTTAGAGACATCCTGGTGACAATCCATGTGACCCCAGTGGGGACCTCCACCCGCAACCCAAAGCATCCTTGGCAGGTGTCCCCTGCCCTCCGATACCCCGGAAAACCCCAGGACACTCCCCCTTAGGGCTCACCCCGCACAGCTCCTCCTTTGGCGTGGCGGTTCTCGGCGGTTAATCTGTTGCTCCCCCCTTTGGTTGAAGGCCCCACCCGGCTTTGGTTGGCATGGGCTGTGGCATGCCCCTTTGGGTGGGCATACGAGCACCAGTCAAAAAAAGTCCCCATGGCAGTGGGGGGAAAAACAGCTCTGGGAGAACACAGTTTCTTTCAGCGCACAGCTTCCAGTTGGCCCCTGGCCCCTTTTAAATTTTCTTTTGAACCAACTTAAACCCGTGCCAAAATCTGCACAGTCCCTGCCAATTTGCCCCCAATCCTCCCCATATGTGACCTTACATACCTTTGGCCGCCATCTTGGTCAAGCCCAGGGGGATTCAGCTGCAAAGCCGTCCCTTTGGGAAGACAGATGGCACTCTGAACAGGTCTTTGTTTTATCCTGGGTTTTGGGCCATTTTATTAAAGGGACAGGGTTAGAAGAAAACATACATAAACAAAACCCCCGGCCTCTGTCCCTAACTAAAGTGTACGAGTCCCTCCCCTACATTAACAGGACCAAACGTCAGCTCAAAAAAAACCCTTTCTCCCTTTCCCGCTGGGGCCCCCGGGTTCTTCCAAGCCTCGGGGGCCAGAGCCTCTCTTTTCCACCCGTGCCGCCCAGGGTTTTGGGAGCAAAAAAACCCCCTGTACACTGAAGGCCCCGGGTTTTTATAGGACCCCCAAGCCCCATCCAAAATGTGGCTGGAAATGGGGGTAGAGCCCCCAACCCAACCATTGTCTACTCCCAATAAGAGCCAATCAGGAACGGTGGGAAAAAAGCCAAAATAAACGTTTTACAGTAGCCAACCACTTAGATTGGCTGACAAAAAATACAGCTGGCTTTCCCCCAAAGGGCCAGGTATCCTTGGGGGCTGTTGTATATACCCCTCTGGTATATTCCACCCTTTTGGGGGCCAACAGGAACTACATGTAGCCAGTCTGTCACAATTATACCCTTACCTCTTTTTCATACATTTTTATGTTTGTACATTTCTAATATATTTCAATTTTTTTTATTTTCACAAATGTAGGTTAAGATGGAACATTTGTTGTCATTTCCCGGGCTTACGTACTTAAGTGGAGCAGCTGCACCTTTCAGTATGCCATGATGAAGGGTCATGTGACCCGAAACGCGTCGCTTCAGATCTAGATGTGTTTGGATCTAGCAGCTGTTGTCTCTGTAATCGTATGTTTCCGGGAATGGACGTTTTAAATGGAGAAATAAAGTCTGAAGACTTGTTTTAAACATTTCCCCGGCTGCAGAACGCATATTTTTGGTGTAGGAGCTGGCTCACTTTTTGTTGATATATATGTGCATAAAGACATCAAAAGGAATATTCTTACCAGGGATTAACCCCTTACCGACATCTGTCGTACTCATACGGCAATATCGGGTAGGGGTTCCCGCAAATTGCGTATGATTACGTCAAGCGGATCTTGCGCGCTCACAGGCGGAGCGCGCAAGATCGCGGCATGGAACTGGCGGTATATTACCGCTGGCATCATGCCGCATCCCCCACGGCCGGAGTGAGCTCCGGCCGCGGGGGGATTAACCCCCCGATGTCGCGTCATCGTGGTCGCGACATCGCGGCTGCGAACGGCAGGAGTGAGCTCCTGCTGGCCGCCGATCCCGGCGCAGTAATGGCTTTGAGCGCCGGTACTGAGTCTCCTACCAGGCAGCCCGGATGCTGAATGACAGCATCCGGGTTGTCTGGTGACGTCACGATGCCCACAATGCATTGTGGGCAGCGTGACAGACAGTTGCCATGGAGATCAGCATACAGCTTATAGCTGTATGCTGGTCTCCTATTGCATGAACGATCTGAACGAAACGTTCATGCAATTCCCCCCTGGGGAAAAGTGTAAAAAAGTGTAAAAAAGTAAATAAAAAGTGTGAAAAAGTAAAACACAAACACAAAAATAAAATAAAACATGTACACCGCCCTTTCCCCTTTACAAACGCCAATCGCCTCAAAAAAGATAAAAAATAAATAAAGTACCCATATTTGGTATCGTCGCGTGCGTAGCGACCCACCCTATAAATCTGTCATGTTAATTAACCCCTACGGTGAACGCCGTAAAAAACAAAAACAAAAAACAGTCACAGAATTGCGATTTTTGTACATCTTGCAGCACATAAAATGGAATAAAAAGCGATCAAAAACTAATATAAATGCCAAAGTTGTACTAATTAAAATGTCAGTCCATCCCGCAAAAAAGAAGTCCTTACACAGCTCTGTATACGGAAAAATTAAAAAGTTCTGGCTATTAGAAGATAGCGATGCATAAATATTGTTTTACACAATAAAAACACTTTTTTTCATAAAAATTGTGCTTTCAAATAAAAAAATTACATAAATTGGGTATCACCATAATCGTCTCAACCCACAGAGTAAAACTAACTTGCCACGGATCCTGCATGGTGAACGCTATTAAAAATAAAAATAAAAAACACTGCTAGGATTGCAGTATTTTCTTCACCCTGCCTTCCAAAAAAACGGATTTAAAAGCGATCATAAAGTTTTGTCCCCCTCAAAAATGTTACCAATAAAAACTTCAACTCATCCCGCATAAAAAACGTCCCTGTACAGCTCCATAAACAGAAAAATAAAAAAAAAGTTATGGCTCTCAGACTGCGGTGATGCAAAAACGTGTTTTCCTTTTCAAATAAGTGTTTTTATTGTGTAAAAGCAGTAAAACATTAAAAAAATGTACAAATGTGGTATCGCTGTAATCGTATCAACCTGCTGAGGAAAACTAGCATGTCATTTATACTGCCCAGTGAGCGCTGTAAAAAATAAAAATAAAAAACACTACCAGGATTGCTGTATTTGACAAAATGCCTCACAAAAAACTTAATA